>JANBUW010000012.1:0-152641 GCA_027579605.1 Coemansia brasiliensis | reverse complement strand
CGTACCCGAACCACATTTTTAACTTTGGGAACTCGATTATCATACTCGTATTCAATATGCTCATTCCGCCAGAATGCCAATGGAGGTACACTAGTACGAGTGCTGCGACGAACTGGAGAGTGTTTTTCTGTAGATTTGCTACGCCTTTTTGTACGCTTTTCTGAATGGTTTTCCATATCTTCTTCACTGCGCTCCTCAGCTTGCTCTTCGCTATTTTCTTCAATATGCTCGGTTGGCTCTTCAATGCACATCTCGATATCCTCTTCAATGGGCTCTTCAATATGCACCCCGCTATCCTCTTCAATTGGCCTATCTGGCTCTGCAGTATATTCCTCAATATGTTCTTCGATATCTTCAACGGAATCTCCAGTTGGTTCAGCCTCTTCATTAAGATGGTCCAGATTGATGTCATCACTTTCCATTGATGTGCCCTCCTCATTATCATTGTCAACCCTTTTAACTTTGTCCAGCTCATCATCTTCCTCACTATCATTGATAGCTGTAGCGCTGGTGAGCTCTCCTGTGTCGCTGTGATTTTCTGCAATAGTGACTCGCCGACCACGTTTAGGCGACCGTATCCAGTTATTTGTTGGTGATTTAGTACGCACAGGGCTTTTAGTTGAACCACGTTTGCTTGGCAGAGACGGCAAGTCCAAAGCACCCAAGAGAGTATCATGACTAGGTGGTTTACGGACAGGCGTAGGGCTGATTAACGTGCGAAGCGCTGGTGCTTTGACTGGTGGATCTAGCGGCGATGTACGCTTATAAAACTCGTCCACATTTTCCAACCCATCCTCATCGACTAAAACATTACCAGCAACCCGAACACCAGTCTTTCTACACCGGGTATTTAGTGAATTGTTGCTAGGAATAAATTTTATTTAAGCTTACCTTCCGGTAATTCCAATATTGTTGAACCGATTGCGTGCAGCGGGCGACTTGCCCCGTTTTATTCCTTGGCTCATTATAATAAAGTAAACATAAAGAAAACAAAATGTTTACAAAATCCATCAGACCCGTTAGCCAATCAATCATGATTGAGTTTGATCAGGTGTTATTCTTTCAAAAAAGGGAGGAACGAAATAATGCACCTGTCCTGCATAAGAATTTGCAGCTGACCCTCAAGGTGCGCTTATTTTATTGGTTTATATAATACTACTAAAAACCTTACTCTAAACTAATGTGCGTTGATAAGTTAATGGAAATAGTAGCAAATGAAAATAAGGAAGAAATTAAATAGAGCATAAGTAGACTGCTCTCTCACAGTAGTATGCGGAGATTTAATCGCTGATATCAGCCATTAAACGCACAGATATTTATGTTATAAACATAAACCATGGGGTGATCAACCCTATTGGGTTTAGTAGATGCGAATGGTGGAGTTAACCAACTGGACAGTTGTTATTCTGCGATGCCATGTTTCTTGAAGTATTTTACAACAGTGTAAACCCCCTTATTATTTAAGATTTACAATAAGCTACTAAAAAGCAGATAATATAAAAACATGTTCTTTATTTTGCGTTCTTTTTTTTTATTATCATTTAACCTTTTATTTTTAAATATATGAGGTTGAGGAACAGAACACAGTTAAGGTCCTTAAGATACCACTAAATTCAATCAGATGGATACCGAAGTATCTATCTCGTTTAAACGAGCTTATTAAAAGCGTATGTAATTTGATTGCGCACATGTTTCAATTTGGGAAGTGGACATTATTGAATCAACTTAGATATGAAGGGACTCACTACTCCAATATACCTTTTGGCCCGAATCCATTAGTTGCTGGCCAATTTTTTACAAGGTGTTTAATCTATTGTCTATTTACAAGTGGCATAAAGCAACTAATCCAGCTAGTATTATAGGCCGTAAGCTTGTTGACGCACATAAAGATGGGTACTTCGCAGCTGCTAAGATTGAATCAAAGGATTATAGATATATGAGACATTTTTCTGGCTATATTGGCATACGTATCAAGACTGCCTACGCGAACCATATTCAGCTACGATTTAAAAACGCCTTTAACCGAGTAATTAACCCGTTTCTGGGCAGAAAAAAATCGTCAGGACAAATTATATGCAGAGATGCTTAGTACCAGTAAAGATGAGCTCCATAGAGTGTGTCGCACAGTGATATGGAATCCTGCGAATATGGTTAAAGCAGAATTCCAAAAATACTATCCGAATTGTTGTAAACTAGATTCCCGAAGTCGTGAAGTATTTGATGTGTTGCAGCCGGTATAGGATAGTTATAAAGACTTGAAGTTTAAGAAAGATAACATCCTGTGTCATTTCCAAGCTAACCCTCTATATCGTCTAAAGATATTTTACCTATTGTATCAGATCTTGGAGAAAAAGAAAGCAATACGACCTCCACAATATTTTCCATTGTGCATGGCATGGATCTACAGTCATGCTCATTTGGATTTGCGAGCTGCTGCTCAGCATATTCTTAAACGGCTGTACAAGGAGAATATACTTAACCATACCGGTAGGTTGGTGGGATGCAGTGTTGGCTCTTCGGTCTCGTCCATTAAAGGTTTGTGATTTATTTAGTTTTAAATATTCAGCGGATACTGATGGTATTGCCATATCGTTGGCATTTAAGGCCTCTGAAGCTGATACAAAAAAGTGAAAGGAGCATAAGTACTGTGCATATATATCCATGAATTATCAATACCTGAGCTAACAACCTGTGTACTTATCGATCCAAATTGTCGGGATCTTCTGTATTGTAGACATGAGGATAGCGCAGCCCAACAGCCTAAACTGTATTGGTATACTCGCAATCAGCGATCGAAGGGGACTCGGATGCATTATTTTTCAAAATTTTAGGAAAAAGCAAAGGGTCACATTAAAAGGCATTTGGGAATAATACTGGCTGTAATTTTGATGCTGTTAGTAATGCTGAAGTACGACTAAGCTGCATTGTAAGGCTCTTAACCTCAGTGTGTTTAAGGATTATAGTGGACATACAGAGATATGGCCTATATTGGAATTATTATACAATAACGCACCAATTAAACAGGGTCATTTATTGCATTGTAAACATCGTTTTTGGCCTATATCAATCAGCGGCAAGCAGACTATTGTTTAGCAAAGAAGCTACACAAGGGGCTTGGCAATGGTTATTGGCTTATTGGCAATTGATCAGCAGCCATGGGCAAATACCATGAGCCTATCCATGACAAAGGCTGGCGTAGAATGCTAAAAAAAGCATGGCTTCCAAGTATATTTGATCGATGGGCTTAAGATATCTGATCTTTGTCTTATCTGCAACAGCGGGCTAGAGAAATTTCATCTGGTGGATAATTCGCGGTAGTGGCAGTGTGGAAAGTACTCAAGAGTATTATGTCATGGTTTTCTTTAGTGCAAAAACAAGGGCTGTTTGGATTCTGCCCGTAGGCGCTATTGGAACCGTGATATAGTAGCAGTGCTCAGCTTTAAGCATATTATACAAGATATTCGTGCTTTTGGAGAAATCTCAGATCAGTTTAGCCGTAAAAAGCCAGGGAATATCGATGAAGATGACCAGCCATTAATCAAGCGTTTAAGCCTTCAACCTCACAACAGCATATAATTACCCAACCTGGCTATCACCAGGCTGAATCTTAGGACTTTGTTTTCGAAGGAGCGGAATTTTCAGGATGCATGCAATATACTGGGGATAGGCGCATAATTTCCTTTGAGCCAAAAAAGGTTATTTTCCCTCTTCGTCTCCCCCGATCCTGAAGCTTCTCTCTTTTTCACATTTGATGTTTTGTAGTACAGTTATTAAGCGTCTAAGTTCTTTTATTTTAACTTCACCTCGTCTCATGCACACCAAAGACCGTTCAATCCCATCCGTTCTTGAGAAGAGCAGCGATAACAACCGACTCGCAACATTTGCTGCTGGCTGTTTCTGGAGCGTCGAGCTTGTTTTTCAACGCAAAGAGGGCGTCTTGCAGACTCAAGTTGGCTACACTGGTGGACATAAAGATAACGCTACTTATGATGAAGTATGCTCGGGAACAACTGGCCATGCAGAAGCCGTTCGTCTCGAGTATGACCCTCAAGTGATTTCCTATGATGATCTATTGACTATTTTCTGGAACAAACACAATCCCACGCAAGGTAACCGTCAGGGCAACGATATTGGCACTCAGTATAGATCTGCAATATTTTACCATGACAACGAGCAAAAGCAACTTGCTGAAGCCAGCAAGGCCAAAATACAGGAGGGTTACGACAAGCCTGTTACTACAGAGATTGTTCCGGCAGGACCGTTTTATGCTGCTGAAGCCTACCATCAAAAGTATCTTGAAAAGGGTGGTCAATGTGCATTGAAAGGATGCAAAGATGATATTCTTTGCTACGGATATTAAAAATAAAATAAAATTTGTGGTTTACTTTGTTTTTTAGGTGTAAATGGTAACTTGACTAGATGCAGGACATGACTCAATGCTCTCTCTGGCCACAGTATAGTGGCTATTCATAGGCGCCGCAAAGTCTTGCACCCAATATCCATTCGATACACCGACACCCAAGTACCGAATGGTTGGATGCAGGATATTCGCCAAGTGGCGTGGTGAATTAGTCCACGCCTTCATTATCTGAACTTCATCACTTGCCCCAGCACCCACGTTCTCCGCCAATACAGTCCACTGAAAGCCAAGCCGTGTTAATCTGTCACCGATTTGACCTGCACCATCATTATGCGTTATCAGCTGGTGAGAGGACTCAAACTGAGCATGCTCTTGTGCCAGACGTAGTAGCTTATTGTGGTATACCACAGGATACAGATCATACTGACTTCGTAGATCGTTTACCAGGCACAGCATTTTTGCCAAACTGAAGTTGTTTACATCGTGTAGCTCTTGAGGCCCGCTAATATCTGCTGGCTGCCCTGGGATTGCGCTGGCAGGAGGGTGTACAGATGGTGTTTCGACGAGCAATATTGGTTCAGATGTTCCCAAGTTTGGAACCGTGTCTGGCAACTGTTTACTCATTTGCAGCATTGATGCTCCCAACACCATAGTTGCCATGCAAAATATTGCACAGAGTTCCTTTGATTTGACCATCTTTCGTAAAAAAAAAAATAGCATAGAAAATAAATGAATAATTGAAGGAAATTTATATGCAACTGTTGCTAATTATATAGCACATTCAGTATAACAAGGGTCTGCTTGCCTTTGGTGGTGGCAAAACAACAAACCAACGACTGGACTTGTAGCCACAATATGAAGCTTCTTGATCAATACCGCCTCCATGCGTTAGAAAGAAAGCCTAGTGAGGTTCACTAGAATGATGATATTTATTTTATTCCACAACGTAAAAAAAAAGACTTCTAGCTTGACACTATTCTACTTTGGTACATAACGGATCCTTTGACGTTTCTTTACAATCTCGCGCTTCAAACACCATAGCATAACTAAACGCTACAAAAAGTAGCAATCCATAAACTTGCTTATTTTTGAAAGATAATGTCCACATATTTAGCATTAGAAAAAATGTAGAGTATGAACTGAAAAAAGATGGGCTTTTATATCCTAAATATGTCTTCTGGTGGGTTACAACTTGCTAAAACGCTATTTTTGGGCTGATATATAACTCCGGTATATTCGCAATGAACAAAGGAAAAAATATGTCATGAGCACGCACTTGAGATATGTGCATTTAGACTTTCTTTAGAGTACCAATGGTGTTTGCCGAGTTACCGAGCTGAACAAATATAACTCGTTAACACGTGCTTACACATATTGAGATAGGGTATTAACCAATGCAGCCACATTTTGACTGCTGAACTAGCATTCCACCTGCAGGCATATCTCATATATGAAATACAGTATATTATATGAGGTACGATTATAAAAAAAAAACTACAAGTTAGTGAATGCAATTTAGAGTGGAGCAATTGGGCGATATTCAAGCGATCCGGTCGTTTCTAAAGTCAAACACACGCACATTACCATCATTGTCGCCTACAACTATACGGGTATCACTTAGTGCCACACAGTTGACAGCAACCGAATCTTTTTGCAATGTAAATAGACATGTGTGTGAAGTAGTGTCCCAAACTTTAATGGTGCCATCGTTTGATCCCGAGACGATTCTCAAGGCATCAAATGCCATTGACCAAATACCTTCAACGTGCCCAAATATTGTGCTTAGACATTCACCAGTTTCAATGTCCCAAACTCGCATAGTGCTGTCTAGTGATCCGGTAATCATATATGGGTGGAGATCTTCATCGTTCATGCCATTGGTGCGTCTTCTCAAGGAGGGCAACTGGTTACCGGTTGCAGCAGTTGTGTCTGCTGGCCCGCGGCTCGACAGCTGCAATGACTGCACATGATGGGTGTGTCCGGTAAATGTTCTGACGCATTGGCGCTTCTCTAGATCCCAACGCTTGATTCGCATGTCGTCTGAGCACGAATACAGCGTGTTTTCGCCATACAGACGCACAGCATTGACCCAGTCGGTATGTCCAGTTAGCGTAAAGCTAGTCATTTTGGCAATATTGTACACACGGATAGCTCCATTCTCACCACCTACTACCAAAGTTCCCTTTTGATGATGAAGCGAGATTACTCCACCGTTGTCAAATGCCTGCAGCGTACGGATGCATGTGCCCGCCCGATAGTTCCATATCTTTACTGTGCCATCGAGCGATCCACTAAACAGTTTGCAGTCATCGAATTCAAGCGCACGCACTGGCATCGTGTGTCCTGTCAGCTCCTGTACCAGCTCAAAGGTCTCCGAGTCCCATACATGCAGTTTGCTGTCGTATGAGCCTGTAATCATATAGCTGTCGTTAAACTGAACACACAATATGCCATCAGTATGCGCCTGAAACTGCGACTCGCGATAGCGGAATTTGCGCCAGTTGTTGGCAATTATTTGGCGTTCGGCAAATATCTCCTTCCATGGACGACGCCGCGGACGGCCATTACTGCCATTTGTAATATGTTTATGGGCTCTGGGATCATCTGCATTGGCACAAATAGCAGCACCATCACCCACACTGTTGCTATCGCTGCTGTCTCCACTATCTGTCCGCCTTACTCGCAAAAAGGCCTCTTGCGGAGTCATCAGCTTACCTGATGCATTGCTACAGCTGCCCTGCATCTCATCCATTAACTGAACGCTATCCTGCGGCGCACATACACTGCTGACTAGTGAAGCACTAAAGTCAGTAGGGTTGATCAGTGAAGATATTGGAATAGTTTGGCGATAAGGTACAGCTTGCTGCGAGTAATTCATAGGCATGGAGGCGTCGATGGCCACATTAGAAGCCGGTAGAACAAAGGAATATGCCGGTTGTGCTGCAACAGCTGCCGTTTGCCCATTGATGATACCGTGGGAACTTGGCAAATATGCAGATGGCGCATTGGCTGCCAGCTTTAACGCCCGACGAGCAGTGGCCTCGTACACGCGCCGACTGGTTCTATCGAGCAGAGGCAGGCCCCAGCCGCACTTTTTGCACACCTTGTCGATATGCTGTGCGCACATACGGTGCCATAAAATATCATCATTGGCCAGCGCGGCCCATGTCCGCGATACCTGGGCTGCCTGGCACAAAGATTTGGCATCCAGATACGACAGGATCTTTAGCGCAATATCCGGTGGAGCTGCTGCCATAAAATCAACACGCAGCTGCTCAGGAACTACTCGATTAAGATAGGATAGTTGTGGGATACAGCACAGGTTGACCAATCCCTGCAAAATAAGCAAGCGCCGTTCTGCTGTTTCTGAAGCAAAATCCCTCCATATGCCGCTGATTTTGGTCTGCTCGCTTTGCGGTAGGGCTGCCAACGCCTCTTGGAGCTTTTGATGGGTTGAGCTGCATTCGGCTAAGTACACCTGTGCGGTGTGTCTGTAGCACTTGCCACCAAACACAGGATACTTTCCTAATGACGCTGATTCCATGTCCATTGGCGATGCTCCACTGATATGCTCAGCATAGTTGCGTTTGCGTCTTAGCGTTTTGGATTGTGGCAAAACAGCTTCATGTGTGCTGGGTGTTTGTGACATATACGGTGTGACTGTATTCATTTGAGGAGAATTTTTCGACAATATGGCTTCGTCTTCAGGCGAATTTAATGGTGCAGATACTTTTGCTGGTGACTCACGTATGCTTGTATCTTTCTGAGGTATAGAAGGACTAATTGCCATAACCACGAGAATAAAAAAAGCCTTTTTTTGTGCGAAAAAAGGGAAACGAGGTTTATATAGAAATAGCTCCTTGCAGTGGATCTTCCGCAAAGGCACGTTCTCCCAAAAACAGCAAATAGAAGCAGGTAGATGTTTTTGGACAAATAGTATAAAAGTTGAAAAGATGATGCGAGAGAAAAGAACTATTGCGCGTTAGATTACAAAATGACGGAAGGAGATTTTTTTTTTCCCAATTTTAACGAGCCAATGAGCATCAAGCTCGTTTGATGTGTGTTTGGCCAACAAGAGCATTTCTACGTTAAACGTGGAAAAATTACAAAGGGCCCGCCTCTGAACAAAGAGCAATTTATTTGTGTGTAATCAGCACAAGGCGAATGTCGGATATTGGATTTGGATGGCACAAGAGATTCATCCGTGTATCATTCAAGCTCATAACCGATTTTACCAAGGTTTCTGTTTGATCGATGGCTTCTAAAAACTGCTCAAATGTTTCTGGATTACGAACAACCGTGGTAATATAAACGACTTGTTGTGATGACACTACCATTGCTTTGATTGCGTCAGCTAGAGTCGAAACAATGGTGGGATCGTATATCTACAGCACACAAAAAAAGTTGAAAACTATGCCTCAAAACAAAACCACTAGGGGTAGAAGAGCGAAAACTTACTATATCTGCTCCAATTACGACATCGACATCTTTGGATGCACTACTACATTCTTCTACGTCTGCCCAATCGAGGTTATGAATCTGAAGCTTATCTGAAATCTCAGGATCTACTTGCATATGAAGTACACTAATTAGTACACTCTGCATTTGGTTTTTGGTTTTTTTTTTTTAAAAAAAAAAAGCTTACCAGCTTTTCAATTTAGCCTACTTACTGATCTTTCTGTTAGTGTGCAGTAACTTTAATACGTTGGCGTCACAGTCTGTCGAAAGTACATGAGATGCACCCATGGCTGCGCAAACAAATCCTACAAAATCACGTCATTTAATTTAAAAAAGATGCTATATTTGCAGAACCGCATACATACCTGCTAACCCACATCCGGCACCCAACTCGACAACTTTTTTGTTACGAATTATATCTACAGAGCAAAAAAATAAGCCATTTAGCATCAAATTCTCTAGCATAGCACATCAAGACACCTTAGTACCTGGATGCTCAATGAAGAAATCAGCTAGTCGAAGACCTGCTTCCCAAGTAACCAGACCAGTGGCGCCCTGAGAAAGCATTGTTTGTTCTTCTTGTAACACAACTCGAGTATATTGTTCCTTATCCAATGTATACGTCTTATAACAAAGCCCCGTGGGAGCAAACGCCAAATTGGTCGTGGCTGCAAGTCCAACATAAAACTCGATCAGTTCATCGTCAAGTTGGTATTCAGGAACCCGCTCGATTTTCTCAATATACTTTTTCAAAAATGAAGCGACATAACGGTTAGAGGGGCTGTATTGGACGGTGTGCTCGTGGAAGATTATGGTTTTCATTACTTCTCCCTGAATACGGGTGCATGCGAGCAATGAAGGGTTTTCTTCGGCCGTGTTGTTTGGCTCCCAGGAACTCCATATAAACAGATACATGGGAATCATTTGCCAAAACTGTTTGCGTAAACTGTATGTTAGCGCATCGTGCTCGTGGTAGGTTGCGCTCTTACAGATAACACACTGTTGGTCCATAGAATAAAACTCTAATTTTCAAACAATAAGCAAAAAAGCGTGCTGAAAAAATTTTTCTTTTGAAAGAGTTATCAAGCTGTGGCACTTGGTCAAAGCCCTTGTGGGGAGCAGAAGCATGCTAATAATAATAATAATAATAAAAAAGCTCTTGGTACAAACGACGACTACAAAACATGTAATTTAATTGACTGACTAAATATTAAACTGAAATTTAGAAATAATCATCATCGTCATAGTAGAGGTCATCCTCCTCAGCGCCATCCAGCTGGGCAATATCCAGCTGCCAGCGAAGGAGACCACCAATGCCACCAAAGCCTTTGACAAACTGCGAGCCCTCTCCTGAATTATCAGTGATGAACTCTAGATTGGCACCACGCTGCTTGTACACTTCAGCCAGCCACTCCAGCATCGGCTCTTTCTTGACCTGCTCCAGATCAGCCCCAGTGTTCTTGTCAATAAAGTTTGCCCGTTCCTGTTCCTGAATGGGGTTGAGGAACCGCTCGATCTCCTCATTCTCCGAGTTGCGGAATATATAGCGGTTAACGTCCAGGTTTTCCCACACTATAAGCGTCTCAACTGCACCGGCATCCAGAGCCTTCAGCGTATCATCCACACCATAAACCACCTTGCCAGTGTCCTGGGCAATCTCATCAAAATACTTGGAAATTAGCTTCTTCTCCTGAATGAACTTCACGTTATTCAGATACTCTTGCGACAGGCTAATGGCTTGGTCAAAGCCGTTTTCACCACCATAAGAAACATCCACAGTCTTAACCACCTTGGACGACAAGCGCTGGTCAAACATATCGGATTTGAGCAGGTCGTTTTTGAACTCTGCCGAACCAGCCAGAATCAAGCCTGCAATGTTTACCTTATCGTTAGTAATAAACATTTGTATGGCAGTTTCTGCCACCTTGCGCAGATAGTGATGACGCTTCTCTTCACGAATACGACCGAATCTCTGCGCCGACTGACCTCCTCGACCATGCTTTTTGGGCAGTTCCACCGTAAACTGATGCAAAATCTCTCGGCTGTTTCCACTAAGTGCACCATACAAGCAGCCATTACCATCGATAACAATAAAGCCAAACCGACTATCCGCCTGCAGCAGCTCTTCAAGTGCCTCTACATGGAACTTGTTGTCGCATAGATACAGCGACGTGTTGATTGGCTTGAACGGCTCAAAGTCAATATTGACTTTCTTTTCTTTACCCTCCTCTGTCAAAATAGTACCACAGAACACCACCAGGCCGTTGGGCGGCGTTTTAGTGTATAGCTTTAGACGCTGCTGAGTTGACGTAATAGCTGAAAGCACTGAAAGTCTGTTTACGCGCGACTTGATGTTTGATGCAGTTCCGTACTCTGTCGCCAGCATGTTGTTGGTTTGAGCAAGCTGCGTCTTTGGTGGGAGAATCAGTGAAATCATCGATGTGCCATTTCTATCGTTTATATGAACAGCCTTTCTTTAGTTATCGCAAGTCGCTTCAAAAATTTCTGTCAATGGAAAGCATTCGTATATACTACTCCTTTAACCTAGATATATAAAAAAACTTACCCTCGGGCTGCAGCCAAGCTCTTGATGAGCTTCTTCATCTTCCACATCATAATGTTCTGCTCCATGTCTGTGTTGGTAGTAGCGCTCATTTTCAGATAAAATCTCTACGTCCAATTACTATATTTAAAAAAAACCTAAAATTCGATAAATGTAAGAGATAAAAAAGATGTGCCTTTTTCTAGCTTACTGTATAAACTACAGAAAATTATAGTATAATTGGAAAATAAAATTTTTTTGGCTAATGACATCATGATCAAATCAATAGATCATCATCAAGATAACGTTTGAGCACTAAGCTTTTGAATTGTTTTTCATTTGTATTTCTCCTTTTTATCAGGAAATGTCTGCATTTCGTGCACTTTGTAATACGGCAGCACGCTCTCGCTGTAAGTCTTGTCGCCTGGGAATATTAGCAATCTCCTAGAGCTGTTTAATTACAAGAGTAAATGAGACATACCTTGGCTAATCTAAATGGAATGTAGCAATAGCTTTGCGTGCGCTTCCGAAATTGGGAGCTCGGATTGTTCCTTTATCCAGCGTTCATACGACCTCGGTGGCCAAAGACGAAGGTAAAAAACATACACACACAAATCCAACAGATAAAAAAACTCCTGAACGAAAACACTCAAATGTTTTTTATTTAGATCATGAAAAGAAACTACATGAAGCGGATCCAAAGCTACGCGAGTCTGACCCAGCACTCTACGAGTTTGGAAAATATGTAGCCAGTGTGTTGCCCAAATATGTGCAGCAGTATTCGGTATGGAAAGATGAGCTGGTGATTTACACAGCACCGTCAGGGCTAGTACCAGTGGTGGAGTTTCTACGGGACCATACGAATGCGCAATTTAAGCAGCTAACTGATAGCACAGGGGCGGACTACCCCACACGGCCCAACCGTTTCGAAGTGATCCATAATCTGATCTCATACTCATTTAATACCCGCGTTCGGGTCAAAACCTATGCGGACGAGGCTCAACCAGTGCCCTCTTTGGCGCCGCTGTTTTCATCGGCTATTTGGGGCGAGCGTGAAGTATGGGATATGTACGGGATATTCTTTACTGGACACCCAGATTTGCGTAGAATTCTTACTGACTATGGATTTGAAGGTCACCCATTGCGTAAGGATTTCCCTATTCATGGATACACGGAGGTTAGATACGATGAGGAGAAGAAGAGAGTGGTTTCGGAACCGATTGAACTGGCTCAGGCATTCCGCAACTGGGATTATTCATCGGCATGGGAACAAACAGGCGAAGGGCGTGAAAATGCACCAAAAGGATTTGAAAAACCAAACAGTGACAATTAAACCTTTTTTTTTCTTTTTATACAAAAATGGATGGATTTGGACATCAATTAGCAACCGAAGCAGCAGAAGCAGAAGGCTGCTCACCACAAAGGACAGAAGGCAGTTCAACAGAAGGCAGTGGTCTTGCGTCGATGTTTGGGTTTGCCACGCAGTGGGGGAAAAAGTTACAAAGCGAATTGCAACTGACAGAGTTTGTCACTGAGTTCAAAAAACAATCCAGCGAGGTCTCCAAAGCCTACTCGCAAGACTTGGCCGAGTTCGCACAGATAGTGAAGACCGGAGCCTCCCGGGGACTAGATGAGTTATCACACAAGTTCACACAGCTCAATACATCAGGCCAAACCGATATGTTGAAGCAAAACCAACAAAGAGCTCAGCGAATTTTGTCTCGTTTGGGAAGTGACCTGGAAGACTTGCTTCGTGATGCCATAGTTATTGAAGCCCCTGGAAGCAACAGTACGGAGGAACAGAAGAAAGAGGCGCGTAAGATTATTTATGATAGAAAGATGGCCCAATTGGCACAGAAGGCAGAGGACAAAGCGACTTTTCTGGGTAAGGTTGAAGATACCGAGGAGTATAGGCGGTTTATTGAGGTGTTTGATTTGAAAGATAAGAACGAGGAGATCGAAAGGTTGCTTGTGGATGGGAGTATTCGGAATATGTATCAGGAGCTGGTGCCTAAAGAAGTCACACATGAAGTGTTTTGGACAAGGTATTTTTACCATACCTGGCTGATAGAGCAAGAGGAGATAAGGCGTAAAAAGCTTGTAGAAGCGGCGGTGGCAGCGACTGCCGAGGATGAGTTTAGTTGGGATATGGATGATGAGGAAAAGGACTCGAGTAGCAATGAGCAGACAGCAGGCACTAAGCCGGAGGATAAGGCAGAAGATAAGGCAGGTGCCAAGACAGAGGATAAGACAGAGAAGACAGATATCAAGGTAGAAAACAAAACAGAGGACAAGCCAGAGCCTCAGGAGCCAAATGCAGATACGCCGGCTACTGAGACAAAGCACAACAATAAGCAAGATGGAGAGAGCACGGGCAAGCAGAACGAACATCAGCCCGATACCGCAGCATCCAAACCAAGCGACGCCGATGCATGGGACGAATGGGAATAGAAAGCAAATAGGAATGTTTATTAAGTGTTTTTTTATTTGCAATAGTTATGTTCATCAAGGATAGCCAACGAAGCACCTAGACACCAGCCAGTCTCAGCCCCGTCGATCTTTCTCGTACTACGAACAGTTCTATTCTGACTCATCCCCACGCCATCCACCAGCAAAGCATACTGGAAAGACAAGTCCAAACAATAGTGGTTTTCTGCTGTAATCTCATCTTGTTCCTCTTTGGAAAACAAGTCCAAGTCAAATGAGCATACTTTTTGAGTCAGCTGCTTGAGATCCTGCAAGCTGAACTCTGACCGCAAATGTAGGGGATAGGTGCGGTCGTAAAAGTACGAGAAGATGTAAAACGGATTGCTTGCAAATGTGGAGCTGAGTTCCGGCTGATACACTCCATCAAAGGAACATGGCGCTACCTGGCAGGGCGCGTTTTTGTTGAATAGCTTGCGCACTTCCTGGTAGCATTGGTCCTGCTGGTTCTTTGAATTCAGCGATTGCTTTACCAAGCCCTTGATGGTAATTTGAGACTTATCTGTGGATACTTCTTCGCGGAACCCAGGCGGGAAACAAGGATGCTCGGCAGAAAACTTGCCACTGCTGGCCAGCTCCTGCGCAATCTTTGTTTTAAACGCCTTGCGGGCTTCCATTAGCCCAAAGCCCAAATACGAATGTTGATATAAAGTGTACTCTTGTCCGCCATAGCTCATCTCATAACGATGCTCGCCAGGCGCCAGCTGCGGGCCATGGGTTTGGTTATTCCAGCGCTCAAACTGCGGCTCAAAGACAATCTGCGTTGATCCACCGCCCAAATCAAAGGTTGCGGCTGTTTTGTGCTCCTCTTTGCCTAGCGTATTTAGAAGATAGTTAACAGTGATCCATGCATAAATGCCCTCGTCTTTCCCATCCATCACTTCTACGGGCGACTCGGGAATCAGCTTAAACGGATAATTCGAAGAAAGACGGCGCTCCACGGCTCTCAATATAAGCTCACTCTTTTCTGCGCCCAGCTTCCTCAATCCTGCCGTCGCCTTAACCGCCACCGGAGTGCACGCGCGGAGGCTCTTGGGAACATGCTTCATGCCCACTTGCATCAGCGAATCAAGGCTGCGGGCCGCTCCCTCCGCGTCATCCTTATATGAGGACAAGCCAGGCTTAATCTGCTCAAACACCTCGTCCTCCAGCTCGGGGCTCTGCTTACAATAGTTGAACTTGTACACATGGATACGTGACCCGGTGGATCCTGCGTCTATCATCAGAACATATTGAATTAGAGGCTTTCCCTGGTGAGGCACGTCACAGTGCACGGAGAGTAGCCGAGGATCAAGCGTTTCTACCCGTGAGGCTCCCAAGGAGGAGGAACGTAAAGTTGCTATACCAAAGTATCCTAATGTACAGAGACAGATTACTATGGCTGCTAGTCGCAACAAAGCTTTTAGCGGGAACCGGCGGGGCTTCGGGTATTGTCCCAAAGCATTATAGGCTTCAGTTGTTTCGGAAAACATCCTGGCGTCGGTTAGTTCAATGCTCTCGCTTTGTTGCTTTTGAATAGGCGACTCTGAAGAATTATCTACGGTGGATGAGCTAGGAGTTTGTTCCCTACTTTGCGTGTAACGACGTTGCAAAGTTTTGTTGGGCATTCAATATTCAATTGGCTGCCTATATAACAAGAAGGAAAACAAAAACTATGAAAGAAGCAACAACAAAAAGAAAAGAAAACCTTTATTTAGAAAAGTATGTGGTTCCTGAACCAATTAAAAATTGCTAGCATACGGAACTAATGCACGTTAAATCATCCCCATACTCTTTATAACCCCCAATTAAAGAATATGTGTTACAATAAACCCTTTTCTATGCCAACCGAGAAACACTAAAAAAAAAAAATGTCCGACGAAAAACGCGGAATCAAAGCGTACGAGAGGCTGGCATATGGGGAAGATGGCACAGTGTCCCGAGGAACTTGTAAAAAATGCGGAGGGCTAGGACACCTTACATTCGAATGTAAAAACGATATCAAGCTAGCAGCTGCCAGCAGCAGACAGAACAAGCAGGATCCTTTTGCCGATGAAAAAGCACGTTTACGCGCAGAGATCGAACAACTGAAGCGAGAAAAGAAAGAGAGGCAGCGGCGGAAGGATAAGGCTAAACTGGTTACATATGAGCCTGATAGCTCTGGTGAAGAAGATAGCTCCAGCAGCAATGGCCGATACCGTGGCAAACGGACAAAGCATCATCGGCGGCATAGCAGGCGTAGATCGCGATCACCCGATGGATCCGACAGCTCTAGTCTATCTGACAGCTCTAGCGCATCTGACAGCTCTGGCATATCCAGCGAATCCAAAAATGCTCCAGCGCACAAAAGGTCACCTTGAATCACAACCATAATGAATTATAAATATAAAAAATTAGCAACCAGCTATGGAAAAGAACATGGAGCTGGATGGCGAAACACGAGTGCGCCAAGTATGCAAGGCATGTCTCTGAATATTAGCATTAGCCCATGCAGTAGCAAACCGCATACTAATCTCTCTATGCAGCTTCTGTAAACGTGCAACTCTAGCAATCTTCCTTAAACTCTTTTGCTTCATCTTCTTTTGCCTCCACAAATCGGCAGCCTTGATCAGCTTGAGCTCCCTCTCAGCACCATCGCTTCGTTGCGCCATCCGCACACAGATCCGCTCGTCCGTGGATGCCCGCATCCACGTAAGCAGCGAGCGACGAGCCTGCTTCTCCCACCGGAACGCCAGCGCCTTCGTGTACAGATGTCGGCCCCCATCATGAGTTTTGTGCTGACGCAGTTGGCTGAGCCAATTGAGAAGGCATAGACGTAGCAAGGTTCCTTGTGCCTGGGTATCTGCATTTCCCATTTGCGAGCAATGGATGTAGTAGCGTCGCCACCAGTGCTGCACTGTTGGCTGCAAAAGGTGCTTTTCTGCCGTGACCTGCGCCAGCCGCACCAGCCGTGCTCGCTCTGAAACTGCTCGCACGGCTTGCTCCAGTGTCCGGTTCAGCTGCCGCGACTCCAGCAGCTTCCCGCGCACTGAGACCATCCACCGATGCAGCACCCGCGATTGCCTCTTCCGCACTACTACAGTTTCTATCTCCCGCAGCTTCCGCATACGCGCGCCCTCATCTCTCTTGACATACTTGTCCTCATCTCTCTGGCTAAGCATCTGTCGATGCCACTTTTTCAGTGCGCCACGAAGCAGCTGGCACAAGTAGACGGTGTCCCAGGAAAACTGGCCATTGGGCTCGCTATATGCACATGGCTGCAGCGTTACAGGCAATCGGCTCAATGCCTCCATCTCCAAAACACGCATTTCCTGCGCGACATCCCGCCATCCGTTGAAAACCAACGACAGCTCCTCTTTAGCCACATCATCCAATACCATTCCCCCTTGAGCAACCTCTTGCACCTGGTGGGGTGGTTCCAAAACCGTGCTACGGCGCGATCTCTCAGCAACTTTGGCTGATGCCGCCATATACAGGTTATCCCACACGCGACGAAGCAGAACCTCCCGGCCCCAACTGCTCGCATCTCTGGCCATCTCCCGGTTGCGGCTGACTAAGGCAGTTAGCTTACGGAAGAACTGGCCCGTGGCGCTGACCCACTGTCTCTTTGCCACGGCCATTTCAAGCTGCCGCATGGTCTTCAGCCGCTGCCGCCAGTGCTGTATCATAGATACGCAAACGGACCGGTCTGTTGCGTGCATCCAGCGGTGATGGAATAGATCAGCTTTAGTGGCTTGCTGCTCATGTGTCTTGACAACTTGTCGCCAGCTGCGTATCATGTTGCGCAGCTTCTGAGTGTCTGCTGCCTGCAGTGCCTGCAACTGTTGCTCGCGTTTGGATTTCAGCTTTGCGGATGCCATGCTGAGCTGTACTATCACTTTGCTCATTAGCCGCGCCCGCTGGTGCCGACGCCAGAACATCAGCAGCTGGTCCAGCTCTGCGCAGCTATCCACAGCCTCCTGTGGCTGTGTCAAGCTATCTACAGTTCCATAATGCTGTGGTAAGCTATTCGCGTCCTCTTGCGGCTGTGGCAAAGGCATCAGGTCATTCGCTGTCGTGGTGGCAGGCTGAGGCTGCACAGATATCTCATTAGTCCCATGCACCAGCTCATCAGACTGTATGCTAATCCCGCGATCGCATTTAAGGGGCCGCTCGTCAACCAGGAACGACGTCATCGTCTGCGCATCAACAGTCAAGGGCCCTTGAGTCTCCGCATCCTCCAGCCAGCTAGTAACTTTAAGACTATTGATGCGACCACGAGACACTGCCATCTTATGCCACGCTGTCAGCAGAACACGGCGCCGCTGCTGCGCCCGTCGCCGCGCCCACTCACGCAACGCTCTCGATTGCTGGATATCATCACGGTGCGCTCGCATCTGGTACCGCCACTTACTGAAGGTCGCGTTTAGGCTAGTGAACTTAAGAAAGCGGTCAGCTTGCGCCTTTTGCAGTCGGTAGTTTAGAGCAGCTTCGAATAGGTTATCTAGCACGTCTTGCACAAGCATTTGAGCGCGGAACTCGTCTGCCTTTGCTTGCTGTTCATAAAGAGTTTCGGTGGTGTTGCGCCATTGCCCGATAATTGCCCGTAGCTGTGTGGAAACTACGTCGGAATAGTTGTGTTCTAGCTGCTGCTGCTTAATCTCACTTTGTTGTTCCCGTATCTGGTTGAGAGAGCTGGCATGCCGAGCAACAAATCGTTTTTCTGCCAGCTGCAACTGCCACACCCGTATCGCATGCACTGCCAAGTTACGGAGACCTTTGCACTGAACAATTTGCTCGCAGCGGCTAAAGTAAGCCTGTTCGCGCCACACCGCAAGCGCTCTCATCAGCAGCTGCTGCCGCTGCCTGCTCGCAGCCATTCTGCTCGCCTGCTCCAACGCACTTATACGATCCCGAACAAGTTTACGCTTCCACAGGTCCAGAAACTTTTCTACCACTTGCGCCTTATGATGTTCCTTCAGGAACGCCTCACGTTGCGCCAACCCACGCATACGCACTACTTTATCCCAAAGCCTTTTCAAGATGCTTTGCCGGTAGTGCATAGTTGCCAGCTGCATTTGGACCTTTTCATACTGGTTTTCATTGCTGGTTAAGCGCGCTTGAAGACGGGATTTCCATAGGCTTAGCGAGTGAGAGACCAATGCGGAGCGGCGGAACTTGAACGCGTCGCGCCACATCTTTATCAATTGCTCGCGTCGTTCTACAGCTGCCTGGGCCATTTCGCGCCAGTGACGGAGGACCGTAGCCAGAGCTATATCCTGCTTGCTCGAGAACCGGCTATTGGTAAACGCGTGCAAAGCAATTGGTTGCTGAAGAGGTTTATGGAGCGCTAGCGACTCACCTTCGCTGTCGGCATCGCTGTCTCGTGTATATTTCGGTATTGGTGGTGGCTGGTAGTGTCGGCGTGTCTTTCTTTGACGCGTGTTTTGTAGAATTCGCCGTGGTTGTGTAAACTCCATTAATTGAAACTAAATATAAAAAAAAGAAACAATAAACAATTTTTTTTCTTTTCCCACACGCGCATGAAAGTGATTTTGCTCATTGGATATGGTCAATTATCCACTGCTTGTACTCTTCAATAAGAGATGGACCAATATCCTCTTCAAAATGCATCTCATGGAAGTCGCACTCTACTTCCTTGTACTGCTTGTCTAGAGATTCAGGAAGGTTGGCAAAAAACGAGGCTGTTCCTTGATAATAAGTTGCCTTGTCACCACGCGCATGAGTCAGAAACACCGGAGTTTGGAATTCTGCTCCAGCAGCAATGACCTGAGGCCCTTGGCTCAATACACTCGACAGGGTCCTTAATGCACAATGCCCTATTATAAGCACATCCGCCTGAATGCGTTCTCGCTCGCTTAAATTGCTCGTAAGCATCTCAGGGCCGATTCCGGTTGATTTCTGCACGCTAGGGATAAGCCTAGCTACCTGGTGGAGCAGAGAAACAACAAAGCGGGGAGGCAGCAGGGAGGGGCCTGGAAGCAGTGCTGGGGCGGACGCAATGACTCCCCGAACATGCTTGTCCTGGTTGTGATGCAATGTGTAGTTGAGTACGTTGAGCCCTCCCATCGAATGGCCGAACAAGAAATGCGGCTTGTCGGCCTCCATTACCCGGTTGTTTATAAATGAGATGTCGCGACATACTGCCTCTAAGCCCTCGTTGTCACCCAGTCGCCCGTTGTTTTTGCGGCGTCCGGTTTTGCCAAACCCACGCTGGTCAAATCCCATGCATTGGATGCCAGCACGAGCAAATGTCCGTGCTATACCGCTGTAGCGCTCAATATGCTCACCCATCCCATGGACTAGCGTCAATGTTGCTCTGGGGGGCTGCTCTGCTGAACGATACAGATGTGTATAAAGATGCCGTCCTTCATGCTCTATCCATTCGGTCTCCTCCTCTATCCCATCCACAACTGTCTTGCCACAGGCATTATCGGCTTCGGTCATTTTTATATATAGCTAATCAGAAGTAAGAGAGGCAAAAAAGTGTTGGCTTGTGAAAAAAAAAGGTGCTGGCAAAGTAGAGCAAACATTTATAGTCTCGTTTTTTTGTCATATGATCAAAATATAGCACAAGCACCCCTCTAAACCACAAAAGCCCCCTTCTTTCTTTTGCTCTTTATTTTGCTAATATTGGGGGTAGAGTAAAGGAAAAGCTTACTGTCTGCTACTAGATATTAAACTATTCGCTCCGACACGTTATTACGCTTTGCCTTTGAGTTATATAGCTCACAAGACACACAATAAAAAACTCGTTTTGGCACTCTGGCGTTAACTCAACTTGTGTGTCCTCCCATAGCGCATATAAAAGCTAGTAGGCTTGAACAGTAACAGCAACCACACAACTATTTTTTTTTACTTTTGGAGCTATGAATACGAGTGGAGCCGAGCAGATTCTTTTTGGGCTTGGATACCCAAACATGCAAAACACAAGCCAACCCGCCACACAACCACAAGCACAAGCACAAAACACTTTGCTGCCTGGTCAGCTGCTTGTGAACGGGTGGCCAGCTCAAAGCGCAGCCAATTTTTTTGCCCAGCTGCCAATGACAACCCCTCAACAGCAGCAGCAGGCTTTAAATGCGCTGGGAATAAGTGCAGCACAGCCCAGCCAGATACATAGAATACAGCAGCCCACGGCCGTCCCACCGCAGCTTCTACAGCACCAAACGTCTATGCCTCCTCCGCAGTCCGCGCCATTGCGGCCAACGACTGCCAGCGATCTGAGAATCAGCACACCATCGACGGCTGCAAGTACACCGGCGCTGGCGTCGGCAGCACTACCGATGGCCAGTAGCCAGACAGCCCCGCCGCTTCCACATACAGAAGAAAGCAACATATCCAGTAGCCCCGCACTGAGCACGGCTACGCGGAAGTCGCGAGCTGCGTCTCCAACGAAGTCTCGGAAAAAGCCGCGGCGTCGAAACAACCCCAAGCCGAAGGCTCCCCCCGTGCCCAAAAAATCACGAACTGTGGCAGCGCTGCCTACTCAAGCAGAGGCTCCAGCCGAGCCCATACATCCTCCCATCTCATCACTCATGCAGGCACGCCAGCAACGGCAAATCTCGGGCTTAAGCACTCCCGTGTCGATGCCCCTGTCTCGAGACTCTGTGGGCCATTGTATGGAGCGGCTGCTCTCTTTGCATGACGCCTTTGGGCCTCGGGACGAGTCGCGTAATTTGGAATTTTGGAACCACGTTATAGGGGAAAATTTTGCGCCCAGCGGATGTATGCGGTTGGAGCTGGGCGGCCAGATATACGAGATGCCTGCATCTACGGCTGGTCGCTTCTATAGCGGGCTTTTCAATGAGGGTGCGGTTGTTTCTATCCGGTTTTCCTTGGGCAAAGTCAAAGCACTGCAATTTGCCGAAAGTGACACTGCTCTGATGAGCTTCCATTCTGTCTGCATGATAACCGCGTATGCGAGCGGCCGCAGAGTGGAAGAATCCGGTAGCTTACGCGTATGCTTTAACTCTGCGTTTAGCATTCGGGTATGGACGTTTGAGTCTTCAGACACGACGGTTTTGTTGCCACGCAAACGCCCTAGTGCTCCCGACGATATGCCGGCTCGTGTAGCCGACACCACAATAGCCCGAAACCTCGATTGGCCCAAAGATCCTCCGCCTGCTCGTCGTCGCAAATCTGCCCATGGCAAAATGCCTGCTGACGAGTGCGTACTACCCGCATGCGCCCTCCAGCATTTGGAAATCGCTAATACTATGAGTATTCTAAAGGACCTTATTACTGTTCAGGTCCACAGTGGTTCTTTGCCGGTTATGGATGCTTTGAATATGTGGACGTCTAGTGTTAATCCCGCGCCCGTTAGTGCGTCTAAATCTGCAAGTGATCGTAAACGCGTAAGGAGAAAATCTACTGCCCCTCCTTTACCAAAAGATGATCCTGTTTCTATTGCATTGCCATCTTCATCTTCTGTTATCCCGCATGCAGCAACTTGAAAAAAAAAAATTCCATTGCTTTTTTCCTCTAATAGATTCCCTTTTTTTCTATGGATATCTTATTCTTCACAAATGCCTTACTTTTGGCCATTGGAAATAATTGGTTTTTTCAGCATCTGGCTATTGTTGCTGCAAATTATGTAAGCAAATACAGGGGCATTCTACAACACAAAGAAAGCTTTATGGAATTGCGGAGGAAATATTCCTTTTAAAATTCTGTAATTTATTCTTTTAAAGTCCCAGATGCTTTGTATTACACTGCTTATACTCGTACTTGATAAGGCAATACTTAACCTCAATTATAAAAGGGTAAGAGAATAGCCTTGAAACTCGCTGGAACCGAACTCCCCTCCTCTCTCTAAAACGGCTAGGCGTTTGCCTATATATGTATCGCATCTGCGATCCATAATAAGTAGATAGAAGAATCGCGAATGTTACGAACATATTCACGATTCTAGCAGATTCTGGAATGCTGGTTCGATTCGGATTACTGATGCAATATAACACCATAATGCATTGATTCACCTAATTGCATTGTCACACTTTACATTACCAAACCCTAAGACTGCTAGTTTAAATATCAAGATTGGAAACTATTGCCAAACAGAACAAAAGGATAGTTCAGTCAAGGATAAGGTGTTTAGAGGGCATGTTTGGCGGCTGCAGTATTGCCGTGTATTAGCAGAAGCTATACAGTTTAATTTTTAAAATAAAGCACATTTATTATATGCTATTAATATTAGAGGAAAAAGTATGATGAAGTACTTGTTGTAAAGTCATTAGCCCAACAAATATTTATCACAAATATATTGTTTATATATTGTTTTTTTGTTGAAAAGAAATGAGAAGCATGGCTCAGAGAAAGCAGTTGTAGTATAAAAAAAATAGAGATCCTGCTTTTGTTTTGTTTTCTCCATATTTTCCAGCCATCTATTCTTTCTCAAACTCATGTCAAAGCCTTATCTACAATTCCCAGAAACATTAACTGGATACAAGAAATGCCCGCACTGTAAATGGTATTTATATAAGGGCCATAAGTGCATGCCAGCATAATTATATAGGACTAAAAACCTTTTTCAGTCCTTCTATTTGATATGCCTTTGGCAAATAATAATCTACACTATCGAACAGCATGTAGTTTATGGCTTTAAAATTTACCTTGGATAGCTCAACTGAAAAGCTATAACTTTATCTTTAAGCTTTGTCAAGAATGCACATTTCTTTTATATTTAAGCAAAAAGGATTTCCACTAGCTTGTTAAGGCTCAGTTTTTTTTTTAAAAAAAAAATAAATAGGTTTTTAACAGCAGATGTTTTCCTGTTTTGTTATGGAGGTTGTACAAAATTAGCAAAATAGCCAAAGTTTAGCTCTACCTACAAGATGTAAGAGGTTTTACTAAAACTTGCTGGCATTCTCTGAAATTTCGGGGAGGCTTCCCTGAAATTTGGGCAAATGCCAAGGGGACTTTCAGTGAAAATACCCTTCCACATTAACTGATAGTTGATTTGTCTTCTTTGACTCAACTTGGCTTGTGTTACTTTACCAATCTTCTGTTCTACTGAATAATAGCCTGATTTTCTTTAGTTTTGTGGTGATTCACTGATTAGCTATTGTTTATTTAGTTTAAGATGACCTCCTATATGATTTAAGATTAGATGTAATGCATAATCATATAATGTGACGATGCAGCTTATATCATGTGAGGGTGATTGTATATCATGTGATGTTGCATATGCAGCACATATATAAAGACCAACTTCCAGTGGTTCAGAAAGGACGGCGGTTAACGAGTTTTCTATAAAGGTTATTCTCTTACCCTTTTATAATGGAGTTTCTAAGAAGCTATTCTATCAAGTACGAGTATAACAGCGTCACATATAATGTAATATTGTATCCAAGATAGATAACTTGGCACTTGGTATTTATAGGAACCTAGGGGCGTTTTTTGGAGAAAACTAACTTGTTTTGAAATATTCCATTTTTTATAACATGCTTTGTTATTCAGGTTAACTGATAGGCATTTTAATGCTTTATTGCTTTGCAGTTGCTGCAGACAATGCTGCTCTGCTGTTTACTAGAATTCTACAGCATTGAAACAGATGCTCAACAGTCCACTTTTTCTTCTATTACCACAGCTGTGACAATGCAATTAGAGTGAATCAATGCATTGTGATGTTTTATTGCATTGTCACACTTTTAGTCATATAACACATTATATTTAATCTTAGATCATATAACACATTCACTCAAATTTTGGTGAATGCTAAGAGGGTTTTCAGTGAAACCACCTACAACTTAGAAGTAGAATTAAGGGAGTTGTACAAAATTAGCAAAATAACCAAAGTTTAATTTTACTTATAAGATATAAAGGGTTTCACTGAAAATTTCTTTCCATATTAAGTGATAGTTAATTTATCTTCTTTGATTCACCAAGTCTATTAAACTTTTTAGTATTTTCTTGATTAAATATTATTTTTTATTTTAGGATGACCCCCTATGCTTAAACAAACCTCTGTAGTATTCTAAGGTGCATGGTAATGTAATAGCTCTTAAAAACTTTTAATATAGAACCTGGAAAATGAAACTAGGCAGAAAAATCCTTATTTAGTAAAAGAGAACATATGTTTGATGGCTACAATATTATCATGGATTAGCAGAAGCTATACAGTTTAATATGTGTATTTTTATTAAATTTAATAATGTGGAGGAAAATTTATTGGTTTAGTTCAATATAAGGTGTGTATTTAATTAGTTTCAATAATGGGGAGGGAGATTTATTAGTTGAATTTAATAATGGGGTTTTATTCTAAAGTCAACAGTCCAACACACATTTACCCTAAATACATAGTTTTCTTCGCTGGAAAGGGGCTGGTAAGAATGGCTCAGAGATGACAGCTGCAATATATAAAAAAAGAAAAGCCCACATTTTTTTTCCTTTTTCTATAATTTTTTTTACATATTATTCTAAAGCCCATGGCACCACCTTGCTCAGGTCTTCCAGATACATTGGCTAATAATGAAAAATGCGAGCGGTGTGGATGGTATTTGCATAAAAATCATAGATGCATGCCAATCTAATCATATCTATATGATTAAAATTCTTTTCAGTACTTCTGCAAGATATACCCTTGGTAAGTAAAAAAACTGCAGCATAGAACAGCATATGATTTGTTTCTTTGTTCATTTACTTTGAATATTCCTACTGAAAAGCTATAAATTTATCTTTAATCTTTGCCAATAATGGCACATTTATTTTTGCATTTAAGCATAAAAAATTTTAACTGGTTTTTTAAGGTTCACCTTTTTAAATAAATTGAATCTCAATAGCTGGTAATATCCTACACTATCACTGAGCTACATCTATAGCTATCGATATTGACGTTTTATAATAGTTGGGAGTCAATTTAACAAACTAAATAAGAGCACATTACACTGCTTAGTGATAAGATGGGGGATTTTTCCTTCTGTGATCTTTCTGTACTATCATCAGACAGTTATTTCACATGCTTGAAAGAATCAAATAAAAACCACGATATAAAACATTTTGCACAGGCAAATAAATATTCCTTTTTTTTTTTTTTGCTTTTTGGTAATTTTTTTTTCTATTTTAAGCTACTTTGTTTATGGATGTCAATAGACATTCAGGAAGGTTCAAAGCATGGATCTCTCGTATAACTAGACCAACACCATCGGATTCCTTGCCAGCACTAGGAGAGCTTTTGCAACCAGCAGAGGATATTGATGGTGCAACGCTCTATTCAGCTTCAGTCGCTTGTCTATCAGACTTTGGCTCACCTTCGGTGACAAACAGCAATGTAGAAACCGTATTAGATGCAGGACGGGTGAATGCAGCTGTTGCCATGATCATCCGTGCTAAGCAACAGGACCAATTGGGAGACCACCCAATGGCTTTACAGCTCATGACAAATGCACTAGAACAGCTAGCCTTGTCATTGCCCAGTACAAGTCAAATACGGGATGACGATGTGCGTGAGCGACTAGCAGTTCTTAACTTGTTGCTATTATCTGATGCTAACAGTTTTGCGTTGAATAGTGGCAAGCTTTGTGGCACGCCACAGCCAGTTACCCCAGCTATGGAGGCTCAAGTGGTTGATAGTCTTTATAGCATGTGCATAGCTGTAGCATCTGGATTTTTGCAGCTGGCGAGTCAGGTTCTGGTTATTTGGCTGGTTCTGATAGGGAATATTGTCCAATGGCTGGCGCTTCAGTTTAAACACTCCAGAATGCCTGAAACAGCAGCAGAATACCTAGTGAAATCTGTCACATGGGTACACCGTACTGGTAAATCGTATCACTTACACGAATATTTACTGAAGGCAAGCCGCATGCTGGTTACATGGCTGGCTGCTGTGGACAAGCAGTCAGAATTGTCGCAGAAGCTGGCATGTTCTTTGGCGGCGGTTTTAGGCGCCATTGCTCGAGTGGTGGAGGAATCAATTACTTCTACAAACTAAGCCGATTCCCAAGTTTTTTTTTTTTTTTAAATCCGACTCGAGCCGCACTAACCTATATCTTTCAAAACGATCCCTGTTGGAAAAATAAATGTATTTCATCTGTTAAATTTGAGCTTTTTTATAAGATGGCAGACAAAGCTAGAGAGGAAAGGAAGGACGAGCAACAGGCAATGGCGATGAGTGCTGAGAAGCTGCGGGACCTTATTCGCCAGCTGGATATCAAAGTAGACCCAGCTCAAAGCAAGCTGGAGAGGGAAGAGGAGGAAGAGAAGAAAGCAGTACACAAGTTCTGGAGCACACAGCCAGTTCCCAAGTCTAGCGAGCAGGTAACCAAAGACGGGCCCTTGCATCCGCCTCTAGCGCCTGAGGAGATCCGCCAGGAACCCTACGATCTTCCCAGCGGTGCGATGGAATGGTGTGTGGTTGATGTAGAAAGCGCAGACGAGATGAAGGAGCTGTATACGCTGCTGATAGAGAACTACGTGGAAGATGCCGATTCGATGTTCCGATTCAACTACTCGGTAGAGTTTCTCACTTGGGCGCTGATGCCACCGGGCTATGTGCCGGATTGGCATGTGGGCGTACGTGACAAGGAGACCAAGCAGCTTATTGCGTTTATCAGCGGAGTTCCTTTGGACATTATGGTGCGCGACAAGACGATGCATATGGCGGAGATCAACTTTTTGTGTCTGCACAAGGACCTTCGCGACCAGCGTATGACGCCGCTTCTAATCAAGGAAGTTACCCGGCGGATTCACCATAAGGGCATCTTCCAAGCCGTGTATACTGTTGGCAAGCTGCTACCCAAGCCTGTGTCGACCTGCCGGTACTTCCACCGGTCGCTGAACCCAAAGAAGCTGATGGAGACTGGGTTTTCGCAAAAGCTCAGCGCGTCGGATCTGGCCAAGCTAACAACGGCTCTGCGCTTGCCACCAACGCCATCGACACCGGGTTTGCGCTTGATGCGTAAGGGCGATGTGGGCCAGGTGCGCAAGCTGCTGAATCGCTTTTTGAAGAACCGATATGAGATTGTGCCGGTGTTTAAAACCGATGCCGAGATTCTGCACTGGCTGCTGCCTCGCGACAAAGTGGTATGGACATATGTGGTGGAGGACAAGGACCATCCCGGCCGAATCACCGATTTCTTTTCATTCTATTCGCTGCCAAGCACGGTACTCAAACGCGGGACGCGTGGCAAGGACGGAGTAAAGAAGCCTGCTTCAGCTGGGAAGCCTCAACCAGCTTACAAATCTGTCAATGCCGCGTATTTGTTCTACTATGGCACCAAAGAAGACTATGAGGTTACGTTAACGAGCAGCGAAAAGGAGGCTTGCGAGAGCGCCAAGAAGGAAAAGGCTTTGGTCAAGTCCAAGAAGAACGACTTGATTAAGGAGCGGCTGCAGAGCTTGGTAGCCGATGCTCTGGTGTTGGCCCGGGATGCCAGCTTTGACGTGTTTAATTGCCTGGATATGATGGATAATCTGATGTTTACTAGCAAGCTAAAGTTTGGTCCTGGCGATGGCTATCTGCGCTACTACCTCTACAACTACCGGGCTCGGCCTATTGAGTCGCCAAAGGTCGGTTTTGTTATGCTCTGATAAAAGTAGCGATCGGTGATGTCATTGTACTTGCTTTCTCTTTTCTTTCTATTTTTATTTTTTATTTTTTTTTTAAAGAAATGGATTTCGATCGGTTAGGGTACGCACAAATTGAACTCGCTCTTGTTTTAGTGCTAGCTTGGCAGTTTTGCTATTTATTCTAAACAAAAGACGCGTTGCTTTTTCTTTTTATGGAGGGGTTTGTAGGCCATTGCCCTTTGGCGGACTATCGCGACACGAATTGTTACGAGGAGCAGCCAATCGACTGCTATATTCGCAGTTTTATACATACTATTACGGAGCTATGTTTATATTAGGGCTAATATCACTAATAACGGCGTTTATCGAGTCGTGTCCATCGGTGTTTTTCATAATAGTTGAATCAACGCTATGTATTTGTATGATGATGGAGATTATAACCCGAGGAATAGCCATGCAGCGGTCGTTTTTCAGCTCATGGTGGAACTACTTTGACATACTGATTGTGCTTTTTTGCGCAATCACGCTGATACTACTGTCGCGAGGGTGCTCGGCTAGCTCGAACTCGGAGGAGCTGCTAAATACTATTTTGCTTGTGGTCCGCAATGCAGCGCAGATATTCCGGCTGCTGGCTACGTTGCGCAAGAATCGGAGGCAGATCGACGCTCGCGAAATGAATGTGGATTTGAACAACGGAGACGAGTTTTTGGATATTATTAACGATATGGATAACTTTATGGCCGAGCCAGAGTTCCAGATCCACCGGGGCGGACGACAGAGCCATGACGGCTCGGAATTTCGGCTGTCTATTGATTCACTTGGCCACCAGAGTGGGCCGGATAACGACAGCTCCGGCGGAGGTAGCTCTGGCAACAACATGGCGCCGGTAGGGTTTCGGCGGTCGGACAGCAGGTCCTCGGCAACGTCTATTCACTCGGCAACCGACAGGCTAACTGGCCGGAAAAAATAGCTCTTTGATTAGGCTTGGCAATAGACAACGACATCGCCTTTGCGACGAGAATCGCCGCTGAAGTGCGTATTGAAAAAGCGGCCGCATTCCCTATAGCTAAGCTCACTCAGAGTAGAATGAATGCGGCGGGCCATGCAGTCATAGAGGACCAGGTGGCTTGGCTTTGAGCGGGGCGCGCGCTTGGGCGCATCTGCCGTTTCGAAAATTCCATGAATAAACTCAGCCGGGCGCTGCTCAAAATCGTCGGCTTCCCAGTAATGCGACTCGAGATCGGATTTGACGAGAGGAGGTTCGCAAGAGAGGAACCACATGGGGATATTTACATGAAGGTGGCTGTAGAATGGGGTTGAGTGGCAGGGCATCAGGAAGCCCACGCTTTGGACAGTGCCAGACAACGCGCCTTGCCGCAGATACCCCATCACATCAACTACGCCCCGCTGGTGCACTAGGTTCAGATACAGGGCAGGCGCAACGTTGGTCACCAGCAGCATTGCCGAAATGCGCTTGGCTGACCATGCTCTGGATGCCGGCAGAGACGCGGGCTTTTGCGGATGCTTAGCTGAGCCTGCTGCCTTGCTTGTCAGGGAGGAAATCGACACAGCGGCATATACAAAACCGATGGGAAGCAGAGGGTAGAGAAAGCGGTACTCCATATGTCCTACCAGCGAGAAAAGTATGGACGCGCCCAGTGCCACAGCAGCCGGCTCGCAAGAAGCTGCGCGGTGGCGAGCTGCCACGTAGACGCCGTGGAGGACAAACGGCAGCATCGAGGTAAACAGGATGGGCATGCTCACATAGAGGTGGTACAGCGGATGAGACTCGCCAAACCATGTAGCCAGCCCTTCGTGGACGTTGAATTGGTAAAACTGGTATGGCGGAAACACCCAGCGCCTATACCCCAGGTAGTCGATGCCCAGCATCGCAGCCAGGGCAGCCATGCCGATAGCCAGAGCAGTAAGCATAATGTGGAAAGCCCGGCTGGCACGTGTCTGGCGAGCAAGCAGGGCCAGTCCGGCGCACAGCCACAGCGCGCCGCTAGTGGGCCGTACTATGCACGCCAATGCGGCAAACAGTAAGGCAATGTGCAGGTTTGGCGTATGCAAGGCGCCAGACCACGGCCAGAATGCATAGGCTGCAGCCGAAAGCGCTGTCTCGGCAGAATTCACCAACGGACGCATGACACCGCTGCTCATTGACCAAGAAGCTACCGAGCAAAACAGCGCCCACCGCGCAGCCCTATCGCCAGCAATGCGCCGGGCAAAGCAGAACGTTGCGTAATCAACTGACGCGCCAATGGCTGCTGCCAGGAGGTACGGCGCTGTTGTCTACAAGCACAAAATCATCGCGGTTCAGTAAAATATATATATATATATATATATATATGCCTGTCACATGTTGAAACTCCGACTGGAAGTGCAAAAAGATACGAGGACATGTCAATTAATAACCAGCATATCTCGTGCCCCGTCGCCATGCACTGCAATTAAGCTGATTATTAAGCGGGCCGATAATGAAGGTGGGCACATAGATGCGAGCAGTATATACAGCGGGAAGAAAGCCGAGGAAGTGCAGTGGGATTTAGGTGTATATTTCCCCCCATGTGATCACTAAGCATGCATTTTGTATGTTTGCTGTGTTGGCATGCGTAAATTGCTCAAGACATGTGGAGAGGTGTGCCACTGATCCGCAGAACAAGCAAGCGCAATGCAATGCCCACATCCACACAGACAATGTAAGGAACTCAGCAGCATCAGGCTACATTAGGCAAATTTGCATTTCACAAAGCCGCTGCTGTGCCAAGATCCAAAAAACCCTCCATATCAGATGCCGGCTATAAATCGCACGTATGCAGCACCACCAAGGCCAGATCCGCCATCACCCGATCTCCACAGAGGCATACTTACGACAAGGAACGAGTTGTCTAGACCGAGTAGCCACAGCATGCGGTACACGGCAGCAAACAGCATGGGGTGGGCAAACCCGCGAAGAGCATGGCGCCACTCCCACGTGACAAAGCCGTAGCCGAAAGCCAGGCGGTGGGCGACTTCAAGTGACTGCCACGTTTCGTCCGGATGGATGTATGTTTGTATTAATAGCGCGTTGACTATCCGCAAGACCAGCAGCACGGCATACGAGGACCACTCGTGCCTGTTGCGCAGTCGTGTGCGGCCGTGTGGCTCCGTCATTTGAAAAACCACAGCTGCTTGTCTCTTTCGGCAATGAGCCTTTATTGAATTAGCACAGACAAAGTGGAAAGAATGCTGCGATCAGTTCAGGAGAGCCTTTTCTATCAAACACAAGGGGCGCGAACAGCAGGAAAATGCACGGCATTTGCGAGTGCAGGAAAATCTTGTACAAAAAGGCCCAAATCTGGACGGGCCCCGTGACCACAATTTGGTTGGGGAGGTGAGGCCCAACCGCGGCCAGGCAGGTCACCCGCTCAGTGCTCCCTCAGTAGCATGCACGCATTTGCTCCGGGAAAGAGGGCCTCTGCGCTTGCAAGACGTATTAAAGTCGATGATGCCCAAGCCCCTTTGGCTTTATATTTTTCACTTTATATTTTCTCTGGCTTTTTTTACCTTTGTCGTCTTGGTGAATCTGCATTTCTGTGTTTCCGACAAAAAAAAGAAAGAAAGGTGAGTCTCACGGTACAAACTCCCCCCCTTCGCGTAGTCTGGCTTTCCTGGCCTTGCACAAATATGGAAACAGAGCTGAACGTAGCCAGCCACTTTGCCGGGACCAGCATGCTTCCTGCACATGGGCTGATACCTAATTCTGGCGCCTGCCCAGAACACTCCGCTCAGTCTATCTGTCGGGCCCCAAATACCAGCATCGTCTGCATCCCCCGTGCTCATTCTTGTGCAAAAAAGCCCTCCACGTGCTATCTGTGAATGCATCTTTGTCTGGGAGATATTGAGCTGAAGGGAGAGTGCTTTTGAGCGGACAGGCCTGGGGCATTGGAGATTGCTGAGATGGCAGTCGCGTGACTTGCTAAAAGTGACGATGACGATTATGCTTGGCTGTAGCAGGATTGCACTTTGCCCTGCGCAATCGGCAAGTTTTTGCTTTTGAGTCCTACTACTGTTTTGTGCCTTTTGCAAACGTGCTTCGCTTCTAGCTTGCAAAGTGTAAGCCCGTCTTTATCAAGACGACCCTTGTATGTGCGCTTGTGGTTTTGCGTGGTGCCGCAAGCTGATTCCTTTTTCTACAGCCTGTGGGGTCAGGCCTTTAGCCGTATGGCTTTAGGGAGAAGGGAGGGTCGCCATGCCTTTTTACGCTTTTTTGGCCCTTTAAATGCCCCGAAGAAGGGAATACATTGCTCGCTATAAAGACAAGGAGAAACCAGCGACTTGAAGTGAGGCTTCGTTTCGGCAACCCCCCCCTTTTTTCCCACTAGCTTTCAACCTTTTTTTTACTTTATTTTATTTTTGACACTGCCTTTGCCATACCAGAGTGTTTCTAACTATATTTCTATATCTGTAGCTACGCGTCACAACGCTATTTTGAACCACACTCTTTTTTTTCTCTCTTGCCAGAGCTAGCCGAAAAGGAAAGCAGCCTTTTTTCAATTACTATTTGGAATTTTTCATTGCCCGACCATGAGCGGATTAAGAATGCTAGGTACGCTTACTTTTTGCGCTGTAAATTGTCGCGCTTGTTTTGCCAGCCGCTCCAAAAGAAACAATAGCTGGCAGTATGTGTGCTAATCGAGGAGGCTTTAAACATGTAGGTGACTTGGACCCTAACAAAGTCAACAAATGCCAGGCTCACAATGCTGTGACGGGAGAAGAGACCGAAATCATATATACGAATTGCAAGGTGGTCGGCAACGGCACATTTGGCGTAGTGTTCCAGGCAGAGCTGGTGCCTAGCGGCGAGCTAGTGGCCATAAAGAAGGTTCCTCAGGACAAGCGCTTCAAGGTAAGCCAAATACAAGAAACTGCCATATATGCTTTCGATGATGTGCATTTAGCCTGTTGCTCAAAGCCGATAATTTATGTAGAACCGTGAGCTATCAGTGATGCGGAGCGTGCTTCACCGCAACATTGTGGGCCTAAAGTACTTTTTCTACTCGCAAAGCGATAAGGACGAGGTATGCCTTCATCTAGTGCTGGAGTTTGTGCCCGAGACAATCTACCGAGTGACGCGGCAGTACGCAAAGGCCAAGCAGCAGGTCCCCATGCTGTATGTCAAGCTGTTTATGTACCAGCTGTTCCGGTCGATCAACTACATCCACTCGCTGGGCATCTGCCATCGCGATATCAAGCCGCAGAATCTGCTAGTGAACTCGGCAACAGGAGTTCTCAAGCTGTGCGACTTTGGCAGTGCCAAGACGCTGGTTGCTGGCGAGCCCAACGTGTCGTACATTTGCTCACGCTACTACCGCGCGCCGGAGCTGATCTTTGGGGCGACAAACTACACGGGCAGAATTGATATTTGGTCTGCTGGCTGCGTGATGGCAGAGCTGATGCTGGGCCAGCCGCTGTTCCCAGGCGAATCAGGCATTGATCAGCTTGTGGAGATTATCAAAGTGCTGGGAACGCCCACAAAAGAGCAGATCCGCACGATGAATCCCAACTATGTGGACCACCGTTTCCCGCAGATCAAGCCGCACCCGTTCTCGCGCATCTTCCGTAACCGCGCATCGCCCGAGGCGATTGACCTGATTACAAAGCTTCTGGACTACACACCTACCAAGCGGCTAAGTGCCATCCAGGCCATGACACACCCCTTCTTTGACGAGCTGCGTGATCCGAACACGAGGCTGAGCAATGATCGGGAGCTGCCAGAGCTGTTTGACTTTAGTGCAGATGAGCTGTCGGTTGATCCGTCATTGATTCCGGCATTAGTGCCTCAGCATAGAATTTCGCAGCTGCAAGCTCATGGGGTTGATGTTTACAACTTTGTTCCTAAGCCTATGCCTAGCCCACTGCCGTTGGCTCTCCAGTAACCCTTGAATGCAAACACACAATGTGCCTTTTTCTTTTTCTTTCTAGTAGCCAAACTCGTATTTGTGCAAAAAGTCTGTGTTTTTATTTTATTTCACACACATACTTTAAAGTCTTGCCGCATAAACTCATAAGGCATATTTCTCGCTTCGCTACTCTTCTTTATTTTCTTCTAGTTTATTTAAAGTAAATCGTACAGTTTTTCTTTCTTTCTTTCTTTTTTTCTTTTCCAGTTACTTAGTGGAACATATTGGCGCCGATCCAAGACATAAATCGCCTTGGTACAAAACCAAATATTGTCCACTAGCGATTCCAAACTGTGCATCTTTGAATTGCACAGAAACATAATCCCTACAAATTGAAAGATCCTATTAGTTACTTTTCAATATACTTTGGAGGGGCAGTTTTTTTTTGCATACTTACCTATCAACTATGGATGCAATGCCTGCCTGGGGAGACTGCATATATCTCACTTGTGCATCCACATTGATTTGATTATCTGGACCGAAATCAGGACAATTACCCGAGATCCAATGAACAGGGCCAGCTACAACCCGACTCGAATGCAGCAAAGGGTGGTTTCTGCCAGGAGCAGCATACATGCAGTTTTCCAGCGGATCTTTGGCATAAACATACCACTTACAGTTCATACCAGAAAGCTTGGCATTCTGGCCAATAGTTTTACTAAATATCCCCCGATGCCTGCCGATAACTCTACCATGGGGATCCAGGATATCGCCACTTTTGCTGGGCAAATACTCAGCCAAGAAACGATCGAATTTACGGCGCTCTCCAACAAAACAAATGCCCATGCTTTCTTCCTTCTCGGCCGTCGCCAAGTTGGCACTTTTGGCTATTCGTCGTATATCCCTTGACTTTACCAGCTCGCCTAGAGGAAATATGACTCGATGGAATCTGCTGCTGGAAACCCCTGCTAAATAATAGCTTTGGTCTTTGTGTCTGTCTAGTCCTCGTAGCAAATTAACTGGACTCATCGAGTCAGCTGTGGGCTGCAACCGGGCATAATGGCCGGTAGCAAACCAGCAGGACTCTCGCGATTTGAGCCTCCGCTTGATCTCATCCAACAAAACGCCAAACTTTATCTGACTATTACATAGGATATCGGGGTTGGGCGTTTTGCCCTTGGCAAACTCATCTAATGCTACTGCGAATACTTGGTTCCAGTAGGGCTTTACCAAATTAATTTCGTGGCATTTTATCTGCAGTTGGTGGCATACTGACTGGACGTCAAGCCAGTCGCGTTCCGATGGACATTCGTTGCGTTCATCCCGTAGATCCCAGTTGCGCATAAATATACCTTCCACTTCCATGCCTTGCTGTTTTAGCAGATAGGCAGTGACGCTAGAGTCGACGCCTCCAGACATCCCAACATATACTTTATCTCCAGGCTTGATCTGTGAATGCTTGGTGGTAGTCTGATAGTGGTTGGCTCTGAAACATAGCTGGTACCTGTTTGTCCATAAATATGCTCTTCTGAAACTGGTACCTCCTCCCCAAGGTCTACTCGGCATTTCGCTTATTACAAGTAGTAAATAGAATAAAAATAAAAAATAAAAGTAAGAGATGTGCTTTTTCCTTTTTTATTTAATCGATTTTCCAAAATGAGCAGACAGCCCTACAATTACGAGCGCGTATATTCAGGAGGAGAGATGGACCGCTGGGCTTCCCCTCATACAGCGCCGGCGTCTTCGCCACTTCGTGTAGGGATGACCAGACGGATGCGCATTGCCAAGTGCCCAGACCAGCGCATGGTATATACAAACCGGCTGGTTGTTAATGACCGCGACTTTAGCAAAGACACACGCTTTGTTCGTATCAACGACAAATTTATGTTCAGCATATTTCCTAGTAGCGCCTGTTTACCAGGCGAGCTCGGACCAGCAGGGCTGCAGCGGCAATGGGCGCAATTGTCAATTAACCAGGAGGTTACCGTTGAGGCTTTGGATGAATCGCAAGCAGGCATTTACCTGGGGACCATGGATGTAGAGCTGTCGTTCCTGACACCTAGCAAAGAGACGGCATTGCGTGTGGATGCTGATGAAATTGCTGCAGGATTGCAAAGTCTGGATGGCTTGATCGTCAGCTTAAACCAGCCCCTAGTGCTTGATTTTCATGGAAATGCGCTTAAGGCGGTAGTCACTGGGCTGACTGGTGTGCCCCTAGATGTGCTACGGGGAGCCGATGCCCAGAGCGATACACCAGCCACTAGCGGCATGCTAATATCAGCAACCACGGTTTCGGTTGCCCGCGCAGCATCCTCACAGCTGGACTTGCAGGGGGCTACAGTCAGCCATAAAGCTAATATGATTATTCAGCCTGACTTTCGATTTGAGGACCTGGGCATTGGTGGGCTAGATCATGAATTCAGCAATATCTTTCGACGTGCATTTGCTTCGCGTATCTTTCCGCCAGATTTGGTTTCCAAGCTTGGTGTCCAGCATGTCAAGGGCATTTTGCTGTATGGTCCGCCAGGTACCGGAAAGACGCTTATGGCACGTCAAATAGGCAAGATGCTCAATGCTGTTGAGCCCCTAATTGTATCTGGGCCGGAAATCCTGAACAAGTTCGTGGGCCAATCTGAGGAAAATGTGCGCAAGTTATTTGAGCCGGCTGAACGAGAGTACCGCGAGCGGGGCGACCAAAGCCAGCTGCACATTATCATTTTTGACGAGCTGGATGCAATCTGCAAGCAGCGAGGTGCGCGTAGCGACAGCACTGGTGTGGGCGACTCAGTAGTCAATCAGCTTCTGGCCAAGATGGATGGCGTAAACCAGCTCAACAACTTTTTGATTATCGGCATGACTAATCGCAAAGAGCTGATTGACGATGCCCTGCTGCGTCCAGGCCGCCTGGAGGTTCAGATCGAAGTTGGCTTGCCCGACGAGCCTGGCCGCCTCCAAATCATCAAAATCCACACAGCCAAGATCCGCTCCAACGGGATTCTAGGCGACGATGTTGACTTGGCTGAGCTTGCAGCACTGTCCAAGAATTACAGCGGTGCTGAGATTTCCGGCGTTGTTAAATCCGCATCCTCATATGCGTTTAATCGCCATATTAAGGTTGCCGATACTGCCGAGCTGTCGCAGGATATTTCCGACATGAAGATCATGCGCCAGGACTTTTTAAATGCCCTTGATGAGGTTCGCCCAGCATTCGGCATTGCTTCGGAGGAGCTTGAAAAATATGGCGACATCATTGAGTTTGCGCCTCACGTTGCCGATACATTGCAGAAGATCCGCCTGTTTGTCGAGCAGGTTCATCAAAGCACACGCTCTCCTCTGGTCAGCCTGCTGCTGCACGGGCCGTCTGGCTGCGGCAAAACCTCGCTGGCTGCCACTATTGCTCGTTCCAGCTCATATCCATTTATCAAGCTTATTTCTCCAGAAGCCATGGTGGGCTTTTCTGATGCACAAAAGGTAGCTGCCATCACAAAAGTCTTTAACGACTCATACAAGTCCCCGCTTAGTCTGATCGTGGTTGATGATATTGAGCGTCTGCTCGAATGGGTTCCGATTGGCGCTCGCTTTTCAAACGCAGTTCTTCAGACGCTACTGGTGCTGGTTAAAAAACTACCGCCCTCTGGCCGCCGCTTGCTTGTCATTGGAACTACCAGCGAGCGTGAAGTGTTGTCTCAGATGGACATGTCCTCGGCATTTTCAAACGAAATTTATGTAGAAAGCATCTGCACGTTTGATGCTGTGAAAAAGACAATTCGCCATGCGCGCCTCTTTGACAAGGACGACAGCGCTTACGAGTCCTTGTTTGCCGATTTGGCCGACTATATCCATGGTCGCACCTTTAGCATTGGGATAAAGAAGCTGCTGCTTCTGATAGAAACTGCAAGACAAGACCCTGACCGCCATGGGCGCTTTATTAGTGAGTTTTGTACTATTTGCTAAATGAACTTTGTTTGAAAATAAAATAATAAAAAATTTATACTAATGGTCTAGCAGCCGCAAGTCACCCGATACCACCTTATCGTTGAGAATTGCTCCGCGTGGAATATCAATATGAGCACCATGATTAGCAACAATAATGACCGTGCCCTCCAGAGTTACATCGGAGCTAAAAGACACATCACCAGTGACAGTCAAGTGGTCAAGCTCAAGAATCTGCGGCGGCGCCTTGAAACGAGCCAGGTAGTCGTTGACCTTCTTAAAGTGATCCCCCAGCTTCACAACCGGCACTGTCTTAAATGTACGCTTTGGATTCATACGCAGCTGCCCATTCTCAAGCAAGTAAAGGTCAGAAGTCACCAAGAACAGATCCGAAGTGGATTTCACAGGCAAAAAGCGTGAGCGCGGCACATTGACGCCATGAGCTCCTGAAAAGTGCTTGATGGCGGCACCAACAGCTGTCTCGAGCTGAATCACAGCTGTTCCATCATCGGTGGTCTTGTTGTTGACGATAAGGTCCAAATCTAGCTTTTGGGATGCCACCAGACGCTTGATCGCCTTGAGGCTAATCCACAGATTGTTAGTGTTGAAGATCTTGAACTTCTTCACGCGCTTAAAGTCGTCCACATGGGCTTTGGGCACCTGGGCAATTTCCAGCAGGCGCACCTGCCCGTCATAATCAATAATTGTACCACCCTTGATATCGGCCTTTGTCTTGTCCGTGACTTCCATCACGAATTCGGCTCCCGTGTCTGCCATGTGCTGGAGAATCACCGGGTCTACAGTGGCGCCAAGATTGTCGACATTGGATACAAACACCCACTCTTTGCCCTCCTCGATGAGCTGATCTAGCAGTCCCGAATTAGCAAAAGACTCGTACAGATCACCATGGCCAGGAGGATACCAGAATCCAGGCTTGTTTTCAGGAGTGCGGGCCAACGGCAAGTTGGAGTCGGCTTTAAAGCGTGGATAACGGCTCTGATTGAACGTGCAAATGCTGACATTGTGGTTGATGTACTTTTGCACAATTTTGCTCGTGTCTTCATCGGTATTGAATGAATTCATCAGAATCAAAGGCACATCGGCGCCGGCTGCCTGATTCAAATACTCGATCTGCTGCACAGTGAGGTCAAGGAATGTCTGGCCATCGCGAACCTCGATAGCACTCTTTGGGCCTACACAGCCCATTGTTGTTCCCAGTCCACCATTGAGCTTCAGCACCGCAAGCTTGTTGAGCAATGGCGATACCTGGTTGATATTCTTCTGATCCAGGTCCTTGTACATGATAACATCTTCAGGCTTGGGGCCACGGACCTTTTCCCAGTCCCTAAAATAAAATAAAGTTAATAACAGTCCATATACACTTGCGGGATTTTATAGCCAATGCTTTTCTTTTTTTTTTACTCGGCTTTTTTTTTTTTTGCTAGTTTTGTCGATCATATTAAGATGGGTTCTACCAGTACCCCCGATCCTATTGGCAAATGGAATAGAATACTTACAGTGGTTTGCTGTGCTTCTTCTCGTGCAAAAAGCGTGTAAACAAACGGTAAAAATCGTCCATTTCCTTGGAAAACTTGTCCTTCTCAAGACCTGAGGGCATCTGGTTGACAAGCCCGTCCAGCTCCACCCGCACAGCATGCTCGACGCCACCTGGTGCACTGGATGAGCGCATGTCCTGCGAGCTATGACGTGTAAACGATGATCTGCGATCTTGAGGCATGGTTCCCAGCATAAAAAAAGAAACTCAAAGTGATACTGAAAAAAAAAAGAAGAAGAAAAGATAGAGAAAAATGGGTCTGCTTTTTATCTTTTCCAGCAAATAGAGAAGGGCAACATGCTTTTTTTTTGCACATCATTCTTTGTCAGGCAGTAAAAAAAACAGGCGCAGGTGCAATCAAATGAAAACACAAACAAGACAGTCTATTTGGGATTGGGGGATTCGTGTGGTGAAAAAAGGTACATGGACCACACAGCTTGCCCACCTGCACTTTGCCTTAATGCCTTACTTATTGTTGTATGTCAGAAGCATGTCACCTTATCTATGTCTTATATGCGGTACCCCGTGTCCATTTTTTAAAGCCGATATCGCTCAAAAAAAGCCTTGTTTAATTATTAGAGACAGATATTCTCACGCAAGATGCTGATTAGACAAGTGGGTGATCCATGGATTACAGAGGATATCGTGGAGAATTAAAAATGACACAGTTTTGAAAAATTCTGATTATGATTAAAACTTTTTCTTATTTTTATAGCAAACTAAAAAAAAAAAAAAACAGAATTTCAAATGGAGAGTGGAAGCAATAGTGAATATAGTTCTGGTTCAGAAGTAGAGGAGCAGAGTCGCAGCAGTATGATTCGCCAGCGGAATACACATGATAGCAGTAGTGAAGGCGAGTCGGTCGCCAGCGATAACGAGCATAGTCAAACAGAGTCGCGATCTGAAGACGAGGAGCCTCATAAAGAGGAGTCCGATGATGAGGATTACTTTGTCGGAGACATGGCTGGCGAGCCGACAGAACAACCAAAAAAGCTTTTGTCAGCAAAGGATGTGGAGCGGGCCCAAAAAACCGAGCGTAAATCGGGTGTAGTTTACATGTCCCGCGTACCCCCATATATGAAGCCAATACAAGTGCGGCATATGCTAGAAAAGTACGCACAGATAGGACGCATATACTTGGTCGAGGAAGACGAGCAAAAACGGAAGCAACGAAAAAAAACAGGAGGCAACAAAAGACGGCAATACGAGGAAGGCTGGATCGAGTTTAAGAACAAAAAATACGCCAAAGCAGTAGCCACTATGCTCAACAACACCAAGATGGGAGGCAAGCGGCATAGTTTTTACCACGATGACTTGTGGAACTTGCGATACTTGCCAAAGTTCAAGTGGCGGCATCTGGTAGAGCAATTGGCTAATGAGAGAGCGGCCAAGGAGCAAAGGTTGCAAACGGAGATCAGCCAGTCTAGACGTGAATTGGACGCTTATGTCAAGAGCGTTGAGCGGGCCAAGAAGATGAACAATATTAGGGCCAAACGCCAGGCTAAGATTGATCGTGGTGAGGAGGTCAAGCAGCTTGACGATCGGTCTCGCAATGTGTGGCAAAGGGATGTAGTGGTTCGCGATGCCTCTGCGTCTGACAAGCCTGACTCGAAACGTCGTCGCGTGCAGGGCAATATGGATAGTGTTTTGAGTAAGATCTTTTAGCTTTTTTATTCTATGAAAACGCGTCCCAGGCTCCACAGGCCTGGAATGTCAAACAGCTGTTTTGACTTGGAATGTACATTTGCGCATACATGTTCTCGCCACTGGTAAAATAGTTATGCTCGTATAGCTTCCATGAAACGGGCGCATCGTCATAACCCCAAACACAGACATAAGTGTTGCAGGATAACTCAGAAACCATCTCTTTGACAACCGATGAAATGGCCTTGGCTGAAAGCATACCTGTAACGGTAAATACTTTGAAATCTACCTGCGAATCGCTTGCAGGTGCCTGGCAAGCCCTGGTTTTATCGGATTTACACAAGCTGTCAATTACTGGTAATCCGCTAGCAGCCAGCCCCACCCATTCAAATGCCTCCTGTGCCCGCCCAATCCACGCATTTGCCTGGGTATCAGCCAGCCCATCAACTGAAGGGCTGGAGGCTCCATGCAATAAAGAATGTTTCATCTGCGGCTCAATAGCTGTGGCGCCGGGTAAGTCCAATGTTATCGGAGTACCTGTTTGGGCATCATAGTATCCCATGAGGAATTCAATGGGCTCAGTAAATACCACGTCAAATCTGCTGCGAACTCGCTGGTAATACTTCTTCATTGGATCCATAAACTCTGCCAACAAATCGATTTTGATAATAAATCGGGAACCACGTTGAAGCGGGAACTGCGCCTGGCTTCCAGCCAACCCCAATGTCTCATAGGTGTCCTTACACACGCTAAGTATTAGAGTTCCCCGACCGTCTATGGCAACTACATCGTCAGCATCAATGTACCGGTCTTTGCAAAGCGCTATCAAGGTGTTTCGTTTAACGTAGTTTGAAATAAACCCTGGGTCGATCAGATCGCTCAGCTTGAGAGATATCTGGAAATATGGCCCAATATACTTTGCCAATGTTTGCTGAACATTATTCACAGAAGCAGGAGCTATTATGGATAAGCGGTAGTTGAATGGGTGGGTTTCTATGGCCTTTATATGCTCGTTTTTAGATGACGACAAGGATGACCGAGTAACATATAGCTTGCTCTTGTGGTGCTTTTCCTTGGGCAGCGGGATATGGCTACTCATCGTGGCTGTTGACGCGTTTAAAGGAGACTGGAAGCAGCTATGCAGCACTTCTCAGCCGCAAATTGCGAAAATAAATAAATATAATTCAAGGAAAGACAAAGATCAACTCGGTTCGCAATTTCCACCCCTCCCCTTTTTTTTCTACGCTGTGGTTAACTCTGTAAGCACAATGCATATAACTCACATGGAAAGGAGATTCAAGCCTCATATGTGCTAGGTTGACTACTAGCGTTAGTGACTCAAATCCCGCGTGTGTTTTTGTTTTTGGATGCTGTGGCGATAGCAGTCCAAATTTTTTCTCTTTTCCTTCCTTGATTGGTAATAAAAAGCAATTTTTTATCTTTCTCTCTGAAATAAGCTAATTTAACCATGTCGAGTTCATATATAAACACGTCGCTACCAGACGTGGGAGATCGTATGCTATTTGCCGTGCCGAAAAAGGGCCGTTTGTATGACCAGTGTTTAAGCTTGCTAAACAATATTGGGATCGAGTTCAACCGCAAGCCGCGTCACGATATTGCGCTGGTTTCCAATATGCCTGTAGCCTTGGTATTTCTTCCAGCAGCCGATATTGCCACCTATGTGGCCAAGGGCAACATCGATCTGGGCATCACTGGCTTGGACATTATCCGTGAGTCGCAGACCGAAAACGACACCGTGGAGCTGACCAGGTTGGGATTCGGCAAGTGCAAGCTGCAGGTACAGACGCCTGTTGCTAACGACAAGCTGGCAACAGCGCAGGATCTGGTGGGCAAACGTATAGTAACAAGCTTTATCAACCTTACACGGCAGAGGTTTGCTGAACTAGAGGGCAAGAGCATCGAGGAGATGCAGACGCAAGTGCGGTTTGTTTCGGGAAGCGTTGAAGCAGCCTGTGGGCTGGGACTGGCTGATGGGATTGTGGATTTGGTCGAATCTGGTGATACCATGAGAGCGGCCGGACTACACGCCATTGATACAATCTTGGACACTGAATCGGTCTTGATCACCAACAGACACCAGAGATTCCCCAAGCTTGTTGACACGATTAAGCAGCGCGTCGAGGGTATTTTGATGGCTCGCAAGTATGTGCTGTGCCAATATAACATTCGCAGAGATGCGTTGGACCGTGCATGTGCAGTGACCCCTGGTCGCCAGGCGCCCACAGTCACTTCTTTGGAGGACCAAGGATGGGTTGGTGTTAGTGTGATGATCGAGAAGAAAATCCTGGCCGATAAAATGGATCAGCTCAAGGATATTGGTGCTACAGACATTTTGGTGCTGCAGATAGCCAATGCTCGTACCTAGAGTTTATATTGGCTACTCATTAAAAAAAATCAGATGAAACGAAACAATGCCACCTTATACTGCATAAGAATTAGCAGCTGATCCTCGAGGTGCGCTTACTATTTTAGTAATGTTAAATATTACAAAAAGGAAAAAAAATAGACGTTGTGAAATGTTTGATGCATTGCAGCCTGTATGGGATAGCTATAAGGACTGAGTTTACTAAGCATCCTATATGATGCTCAAGCTAACCTACATCATCTAAAGGCATTTTACCTTCTTCGTCGAATCTTAAAAAAAAAAAAAGCAAAAACCCGCCGTAGTGCTTTCGTTGTGTTTGTCATGGATCTACAGTCATGTTCATTTGGATTCAATAATTGTTGCTCAACAAATGCTAAAGTGGTCGTTCAAGCAGGATACACCTAACCATACCGGTAGGTTGGTAGGATACAGTCTTGGATTTTTGTTCTCGTCCATTAAAGGACTATGGTATATTTAGCTTCAAATATTCAGTGGGTACAGGTGGCATTGCTATATCGTTGATATTTAAGGCTCCTAAAGCAAAGAAGGAGCGAAAGAAGAAGCATAGTGATTGTGATTATATGCACAAAGTACCGATACCAGAGCTAATAGACTGCGTGCTTATCAATCTAGATCGTCGTGATTTTTACTATATTGTATGCAGGAAGAGAGCACCATAAAACAACCTAAGCTATATCGCTGCACTCGTAACCAGCAATCGAAGAAGACTAGGATGTACTATTTTGCAAGAACTCGGTAAAGAGCAAAGGATCGTGTGAAAGAGTTTAAAACCCATACTGATAAATATAATATTATCTGGGTGTGTGGACAAGGCCTGGGCAGTCACCCAATTCTTGATCCAATTGAGTTTATGCACTATGTCATTGGGCGTGCAGAGATATGGTCTATATTGGAATCATTATACAATAACACACCAACTAAACAGGGTCATAAATTGTATTGTAAACTTCGTTTTTCGGCTCATATCGATCAGCAGCAAGCAGATTATCATTTAGCAAAGAAGTTAGTTACACAAGGGTTTGGCAATGGTCTTTGGCTTATTGGCAATTGATCAGCAGCTATGTATGGGCAAATACCATGAGCCTATATCCATGGCAAAGGCTGACGTAAATGCTAAAAAAGTATGGCTTCCGAGTATATTTGATCAACGAATATAAGACATCTAGTCTTTGTTCTATTTGCAACAGTAGTCTGGGGGAGTTTCATTTGGTGGATAATCTGCGGCGGTGGCAGTGTGGAAGGTATTTAAGAGTATTATGCCATGGTCTGCTTCAGTGCCAAGCCAAGCACTGTTTGGATTCTACTCGTAGGCGCTATTGGAGCCGTGGTACAGCAGTAGTGCTCAGCTTTAAGCATATTATACAAGATATTCATGCTTTTGGAGAAATCTCAGATCAGTTTAGCCGTAAAAAGCCAGGAAATATCGATGAGGGTGACCAGCCATTAATCAAGCGTTTAAGGCTTCAACCTCATAACAGCATGTAGTTACCCAATCTAGTTATCGCCAGGCTAAATCTTAGGACTTTATTTTCGAGAGTGGCATTTTCGGAATGCATGCAATATGCTGAATGGGCACATAAATTCCTTAGCCCAAAATCACATGCAAAGTTTCAACTTTTTCATCTTATCTTTTTTATTTTTCTTCTATAAATAATGTACTGCACTTATTCTGCTGCTCTTGGCAGACGTACGGTAGCTCAGCACGCCAAGGTACTTCAGCGCATGTCTACTGCCTTGCGCGTCCGCAGCAGCAGCTGCAGCAATAGCAAGCACTATATTGCTGCTAGCCGGTTTACTCAGCCATGCGTAGCTAATTTGGCTCGTACGTTTTCAACAACGCAGGCTGTCAAAGAGGACTCACAGGATACAGAGCCTCGTGAGGTAATGGAATATGATGTGGTTATCGTTGGCGGAGGGCCAGCCGGGTTGGCAGCAGCCATTCGGCTCAAGCAGCAAGCCGCAAAGGAAGACAAGGAGATCAACGTAATCGTAGTAGAAAAGGGAGGCGAGATCGGTGCGCACACACTATCGGGAGCGTGCATTGAAACTGGACCTCTGGAAGAGCTGTTTCCCGATTGGAAGGAGCAGGGAGCACCGCTGAACCAGCCGGCCTTACATGACCAAATGAAGTTGCTGACTGAAAACCATGCTTTGCCCATACCACACCCGCCCCAAATGAGCAATGAGGGCAACTATATTGTCAGCTTAAGCAATGTGGTCAAGTGGCTGGGCGAAAAGGCAGAGGAGCTGGGTGTGGATGTGTTTCCAGGTACGGCTGCCTCACAGGTGCTGTATGCTGCTGATGGCAGTGTCCAGGGAATCGTGACAAATGATGCGGGTTTGGATAAGGAGTTTAAGCCGAAATCGACATATACACCCGGCATTGAGTTGCACGGTAAAGTGACGCTGTTTGCTGAGGGCTGCCATGGATCGTTGACCAAAGGGTTGATTCGCAAGCTCAAGTTGCGTGATGAAGACAAGTTCCAGACCTATGGCTTGGGTATCAAAGAAGTGTGGGAGGTGGAGCCCGAGAAGCATGATGCAGGTAGGGTTATCCATACGATGGGATATCCGCTTGATTACCAGACCTATGGCGGCGGGTTTATCTACCATATGGAGGATAACAAGGTGTCGTTGGGTCTGGTGGTGGGACTGGATTACCAAAACCCGTATCTATCCCCATACAAGGAGTTCCAGCGATTCAAGACACATCCATTTGTAGCCAATCTGCTCAAGGGCGGCCGAGTGCTATCGTATGGTGCGCGGGCACTAGTAGAAGGAGGATTGCAATCGATTCCCAAGTTGTTTTTCCCTGGCGGAGCGCTGATTGGAGATACGGCTGGGTTCGTCAATGTACCCAAGATCAAGGGTACTCACAATGCAATGAAGAGCGGTATTTTGGCAGCAGATAGCGCATATAAGGCCATCATTACTGAGGGCAAGGGCGAAAATGGCTCTCCTATTGTACTTTCGGACTACGAGGAGGCATTCAAGAACAGCAGCATTTATGAGGAGCTTTATCAAGTACGCAATGTGCGCCCATCGTTCCATTCTCCATTAGGGCTGTGGGGAGGCATGTTGTGGAGTGGCTTGGACACGATGTTCTTCAAAGGCCGCATGCCCTTTACCTTCCAGCACCCGCACCCCGACCACGCTATGTTGCAGCCTGCTGCCATGCACACACCCATCGATTATCCAAAACCCGACAATGAAATTACGTTTGACATCCTGACTAGCGTGTCCCGCACAGGCACTGGCCATGCTGAGAACCAGCCGGTGCACTTGCGCTTAAAGGACGATACTGTGGAGGTCAAAAAGAATCTCCCCGTGTATGCAGGTCCAGAGCAGCGGTTTTGTCCAGCAGGTGTATACGAGTATGTGGATGATGAGGCTCGTCCTGGTCAAAAGCGTTTCCAGATCAATTCGCAAAACTGCATTCACTGCAAGACATGCGACATCAAAGATCCGTCGCAGAATATCAATTGGGTAGTGCCTGAAGGTGGTGATGGTCCTCAGTATGTCGATACGTAAAACATTAAAAAGATCAACAAAAAATGTTTCTGAATAAATAGTCTAGAATAACCAAACAGTCATTTAAGTTTTATTCCAACTGAAACTTGTATTTCTTCTATATTTTCTCATTCTTCCATATGATGGCATTAGAATCTAAACGAGGCAACCGAGATTCAGGTCGGGGATCGTTTGGACTAGGTATAGTTCTATCCAATGAGTCTCAAGAGAGCCAACTGGATCCAGCTGTAGCTACCATGGGAGTGGCAACTCTCACGCCTTCATCATCGGTAATGTACGGGATGTCTCTGCCCGAAACAACTCGAAGCAGTTGGGCCGATTCAGATCAGCAGAAAACCGCGCCGTCGATATTTGCCCGGTTCATCAGCGGTATCTCTGCCTTTATGTCCACAACTGATAATAATGAGCAATTTCGACCCAAAACTCGGATCGAAGATATGCTTGAATCATACTATATGTCGCAAGACCGCCAAGTACCCGACTGGGTATATAATCCGCCCCCGGATCCACCGCAAAGCACAAAGTTTTATCGACCAGCTAGTATTATAGTTGATCAGCCTCGACAAGACATAACAGTTTCACAAGAATCTATAGAGCCTAGCCGAGAGTCTTCGACTAAGCCAAGCAGCATTAGCACGGGTAGCGCTTTGAGACCATTTGCTCGCCTCAACATTAGCAGGTTAGCTCGTTCAGGAGTATCTACCCGGATGCGCTTAGCATCGCCAACTCCGAGCAGTGCACCCTCATCGGATGTTCAATCCAGCATGGCTAGAAGCGGATCAAGACTACGTCGAGTATGGCCACAGCAGCTGTCTTTTAGAAGTGGAAGCAGTAGACCCACATCTCCCTCAGTGGTTTCTCGAGAGACGTCCGCGCCAGTCAATGTACAGATGGTGGATAGCGGCAATGAATCAACTGAAGATTCTCCTATCGAACCCACATTACCACAGTTTATGATTGATAGCAGTCAGCTATCAGCACCAAGCAGTCGCTCACAGTCTCCGTTTGCCAAAATGAATAGGCAAAGGAACTTGCAGGTTCGAGCTGGTAGTGAGGTGTCTCAGCAGCAGTCAGCTAAGGTCCCGTCTTCCGATTCATTGTCTCGAGAAAGTAGACGGCTAGAAGATGGAAAATTGCCGCCTGCACAGTCACATATATTAAATCAATATGAAGATTATACGTTTGCTGCTGAAGATGCAGGTGCTTATGAATCGACTGCAAACACCCCTGGTTCCCATCGACGCAAACTGTCTGCGTCTCTGACAGCTTGGGTTAATCCCAGTAAATGGCGTCCAAAGGCTAAAACTACATTGACCACTCCAGTTACTGTTGCCGCCAATGAGCATCCCAATATACAGAAGTACAGCGAACCAGCACCAGAAATGTTGGCCAGTACCAGCAACTATAATTCCCAGCCGCGAATTACCAAGAGCGCTACCCCTCGCTCAGGGCGGGTAAAGCGGCTATTCAAGCGTAAACATACTAACAATATATAATATATATAAGAAAAGATTAGAAAATTATATCTTCATCGACTTGTTCATTTAGTAGATTGCGGACGCCCGATTCATCCTCGCCAACTTTATCATGGAGCATGCCATCTGCTATAGCCTGCTTGGCCTGTTCAGACAATTCAAGCTGGGCTTTAGCAGCTCGCTCCTTCTTCTTACCCTGAATCTTCTTCAGGCGATAAAACTCCTCACGATCCTGCTCATCCAGTTCTGAATTAATATACGAGATAGTGTTTTCGATGCGAGGAATAATAACATATTCGATGGCATTGACACGACGGTTGGTAAGCTTGATGACCTCATCGAGGATCACAAATGCTGTTTGCAAAGACGCCAACTCTACCAACGTTTCGACTGCCTTTATATAGACTGCTCGAGCCTTTTGAATCTGCTGCCCGCCCCGACCCAATCCGGTAAGCTCAAATTGTCCTGGTCCCGACTGTACGTCACTCTCAAAAGCTGGGAGCAAAACTCCAGAGACGTTTTCTTGTTTGGCGGAGACTTTGAAAGTAGCTGTTTTGGCACTTTCACGTACCTGGTAGCTGATATCGCCGGTTATATAGGCCACCTCGGCTAAAGAGAATGAGGCATTCTGCATGACCTTGCCCATCTTCAATTTGGCCTCTTCAATCTTGCGCACAATAACTCTAAAGCGCGTTGTAAGAGCTTCGCTCTTACGTTTGAGCAGCGAGTGTCCTGTTTGCGCCCCCTTTAGGCGAGACTTTGTAACAGTCAAGTTCATACGTGTCGGGAATACATTGTCTCGTACAGCTGCCATCTTTATACTTTGAAAAATTATAGATTTTGCTAATGTAAAAAAAGAAGAACTTTTTATTTTCCTAAAGATGCAGGACAAGGGGTATTTTTGATGACATCACGCTTAATAAAAAGCGTCATGAACGAGCCATCGCTATTTAAAGAAAGGTTAATGGCAGGTACGATGGATCTTATAAAGCTGCCATATAGTCGGTTGGAAACAAGTCTTCGATACACTTGGTCAATACCATATTTAGTTTTCTTGTGAAACTTCAGTGTCTGCAAGCGAGGACACACATCGATTAGCAACAAGATAACCATGCTGGTAATTTGAACAGACAGATTCTCTGGAAAACTAAAAATCCACCTATGTATATTTGAGTTCAAAGCTTGGTTGCCTTGTCGTATTTTGCTAGATACCTCTGCTATATCCATGCCCTGATATTCTTCACCGAGCTTGTCGATCGTGCCAGTAAACGAATAAAGCTTTGGGAAATGCGCAAGTAGTTTGACGCATTCAGCAAGTGAAAATCGACGCTTGTGGATTGCTAGAGTAGTAAGGTTATAGAATTTTGGTGATGATCTTACAAAGGATGAGAATTCATATGCTGTCTCAGCTTCCAAGACATACAGCTCTTCAGAGTACATGAATATATTTTCAAACATTTTTCTGGTCGTGTTGGTGAAAATAGGCCTTTTTTGCCTATTCTCTCCAGCAAATATCGATATCCCCTTTAGTACCTTCATTCGAGCAGGAGTAAACACATTGTTTTTGACCAGATTAAGTGCAGCTTTATAGTTTATATCAATCAATAAGTTGATTAATGTCTTTTCGTTGCCTCGAAAAAATATATCATCCTTGAACAGGTAGCCTACAGACACTTCCAAATTCCTCAACCGAGAAAATGGCACTGCATCTCCGATAGAGGGCAGTTCTTTAATTGTCACTCCTTCTGAAAATAGATGAAGCATTTGCATATGCGGATAACACACAGTGTTGCCGTGTTCATCTATAATAAGACTGGAAAATCCATCTGGTCGCAAATATTTGATATGTAGATGTTCTAGTGATTTAGCATTGGCATGGATGATCTGTGCCTTTTCCTTGTAGCTGCTGTCCCATGAACATCTAAAATACGCCAGCTGAGACTCGCCAAATTTTTCAAGATCCAACTTATATGGATAGCCCATGTTTATGGAGTAAAAGATATTTTGGTCAAGCAGGAACTGAGTGATAGGCACAAGAACACCATCTGTGTCATTATCATAATGGCCCGTATCAACTCGTAGAGAGTACTTTAATACTGCTGGCGCTATCTTTAATAGCAGGTGAACCAGCAATTTAAACTTGTAAAATATATCTGTGGTATCCTTATAAATATACATATTAATTTTTAAATGAAGGGTATGTGCGGAAGGGAATTTTAGCCCTGAGTTTGCTGCTTCATTTAGTATTTTGAAGGCAGAAGAATCTACTATGCTAGCATAGTTCAATCTCACTGCCAGATGCTTAACAAGAGAGCTGTAGCTTTGGATTTCAAGGCGAGTTTGCTCAACCTTTCGAGCAAATGCCTTGTGGTAAAAGTATAGCTGGTCTTTTACCGATATTTTACAATGTAGGTATTTTGTACATAAAGCTTCGCGTCTCCACGAGCTGCAGATGCCCAAGAGTGGGGTTAGCAACTGACTGGATGTTTCAGCATCCTCGTCTGCTATAGCATATGTGATTATTTCACTAATAACATGCTGAGGAAGAGTTTCAAAGTAACGATGCTTAGGCATAAAATGAGCAAAATTAGTAAATAGATAGAGAGAGAGAGAGTAAGAAAGAGAAAAGAATAAGAACGGAGAAACAGGTTGTAAACTTTGCTTTAAAAAGGAAGAGAAGATTTATTGGAGGTATGCTTGAAAAAGATTGGGTCGCAGCTAAGAAGTCACAATATTACGTCAAAGACAAATTAAAGCTTCTTTGCACGATAGAGTGCAACATACGCAGTGTGCCAGTCACCCCCACCACACAATTTGAGGATATCTTCGTCAGTGACCATGGACACATTATCGTCATCGAACTTATACCACCAATGCTGCGTCTCTGGAATTCCCTTGCCGGCAGGGTCAGGACCCCCAACACCCCTTTCTTTTCTCACCCAGGCCATATAATGTCCAGAGTTTGCTGTACGGCCAATATGCGTTACAATGCCAATAAGCTCGTATACGCCGGTAGGATTGCAACCAACGTCAGCTTTCAGGTCCGGATGAAGCTCAAACGGTGCTGACGAGCTACTCGCATCCGCTGGCTCCGCCATTTCAATATCCTTGTTATCAGTAGAACCCGAGTTGCCCACACTCTGCTTGTTTTTGGCCAATTTGCGCTCCAAAGCCTGTTTATCCTCAATCTCACGCAAATGCTGGCGAGCCGGCCGCATCTTCTCCAGCAGCTCAGGGGTGCAGAACTCGGATACGTCAAAGTCAAGTGGGAATTTTACGCTTTTAACAATCTTGGCATCAATCGATTCTGAGGCTTTCCAAAAGAAGCGATTGAAAGTAACCGTCAGGTATTCGGGCAACCGCTCAATCCGTGAGGTGGACTGGTAGTCGGCATTCCGTCCTAGAGATTCAGAATGCTTCTCGATAGTCTCTTCCAGTCCCTTCTTGATTCCCTGCGACAGATAGTTTACAGATTTATCGATATGACAGTCAAGCTTGCGAAACACTTCATGACGCACGGTAGGCTGCTCTTCTGGTGCCTCCTCACACTTCCACGTTGTAGTCATTCGACCACTCATGTATTTTTCAATTACAGTTGCATCGTCGCCATCTTTTTTCAATATTTGATCCAATGTAGTCAGCATTTCGTTCCAAAACTCTTCTGCGTCCTGTTGACGGAATCCACCTGATTGTGGATCTTGCTCGGCGAACCGAGGGTTTGCTTGACGCAAAAACTGCAAAAACACAAAGGGAGGGACCCCTTCGCCAGACTCATTTAGCTGGTTAAACAGGCCTTTCATTGATGTAACCAGACTCTTCCGAGGATCTAGCTGGCCCATCCCGGCATTGTATTGATCTAGCGCCACTTTAAGCTCCGGAATTGCCTTTAAACACTGCAGGGTAGCATTCATATAGCAGGTATTCCCTAGATTGTTCAGTCCAGCAGGAATAGACAGTGCCTGTGCAACCTCACCCTCCGACATGTCTTCGACAAATCTCACCGGTTGTACTGGCGCCTTGGGAAGCTCGCCCACAGTGCCAATCATCATCAGTGTCTGGTTTTCTTTAAGTCCAAGTGTGGAAATGACTGTGTCGTCTTTAAGCTGTCCACCCTTAACAAGAATCTTTTGCCGCTCGGGTGCAACTCCTGTCAATGAATACAGTTGCGCCTTGAAATCTTCACCAGTTGACGACGGAGCAGTCTCAACTTTATATTTTTTGCCCTGCCACTTTACCAAAACTATTATGAAATTAGTATCGTGTTTGAATTTTAAAACGATGGCGACATGCCAGCAACATACCATCGACCATGGTTAGAAATTTCCAGCACAGATGTTAAGCTAGTAGTAAAAAAAACAACAACAGAAAAAGGAATATATGGCTGCTGACGTACGCACTAGAAATGGCTCAAGATGTTTGCGAGTCGAGTTGCTGGGAACACTAATGCGATTGGCGCATGATCCATATTAGTGGTTCCTGGCGAACTGTTACTGGTGATAACCCTGATTCTTTAAATGGCCAACCGATATTCACACCAGCATATCCGGTCTGAATAGCAATTGTTTCGAATCCATAGCTATCATATAGCTTTGGATGTGAAGTAAGCAAGTGAGTAAAGTTGCCAAACTGGCTGGGATCCAAATGTTCGGTTTTATCGTATACCCAGTCATTGCGCAATTGACCAAACCGAGTTACTCCCGTCATTGCTGCAAGCGTATCTATATGGACCCTAACACCAGACCGTTCTTCGATAGCATGCAATAGGGACAATGCGTGTCCTCCAGGATAGTTTAAGCTAGAAATATACGTCATGGCTAGTGCAACAGATAGACTTGCCGCTGAAAATACACATGCAGCTCCACCAACCAGCTTTTGGACAAAAACGGTTTTGTATGGTTTAGAAACACCTAATGCAGCACATAGATTAAGCAGCGGCACTACTGGGAAAATAAACCGCCATTCTTTATGAGCTGTCATTGAGAATATGCCCACAGCAACTGCATAGTAGGCTGCCAATCGAGTAGCACGTATATCCCTAATAATGCCCAAGCAAGCAAATGGAAAGGCGCCTAGTAGTAAGCGAGGAATAAAACTTGTAAAGTAATAGTGAGCTGGCAAAGTACCCCACTCTGAACTACGACCTTGAACAGAGTTGAACCAAAACACATAGAATTCTGGCCATATCCAGCGTTGTTGCCAGTAATACGAGTCCACAGTCAAAGACAATATCACCGAGGCAGCAAGAGTAACTATTGTTAGCTTAACCAAGCGCCATGAGCAGCAAGTAAGTTTGCTAGCAATCATGGTAGATGCGAATACCAGAATGTCAAAGCGCAACACAGCGCAAGTGAACGTCAGTATGGCAGTCATTTGGCTATAGCTGCGTTCTGATTGATACTGGTTTCGAGAAAATAGCGTACGGAGCCATAATTTTTGCGCAATTAACATAGGCACCAGAGCCAGTGTGTTGCCTAGCATTCGTGAGGTCCAGAATGTAAAATGGAACTGACTCAGGCAAAATATTCCGTACCATTTCGCTGCTCTTTTACCAAATATAGATCTTATTTCCTGACGAAACTGGCTATTAGCCCATACAACTAATAGTCCTAGTACTGTTCTGGCATATATTTGGATAACCATCCCTTGATTATCGCTGAATATTTTGGCGGGATAGGTAAATGCTGATAGTATTAATGGGCCGATGAATGATCGAGGTACCACACCAGGAAATGTGAGGTGGTCGAAGTTACTGTTGATTTGACCCCACTTTAGAATGTCATGAACAGCTTGCATAAAAAAGCTTTCTTCAACTTTAGTATAAGGCACCCATATGGCGCTAAGAGTCACTATAACAGCTAATATACAATCTAACAATTTCATTGTTAATACACACTCAATTCCACTCATGACCATTATGTACATAAATAAATAAAAGCATATCATGCGAGCAATAATGGGGCACAAGATAATGTTTCCCAATTAAAAATTAGATAGTTAGTGCTTGCATTGGTGGCAACTCAGCTAGCTCTTCGTTAGTATCGCTTTCGATACTCTGTTCGCGGTCTTTGCGCTCAGATGGCGACCATCCAGAGCGTGTCTGCTGCACCTTCTTTTGATCATACTCAACACACACTGGACACGATGGATTGTACTGCCGAATCATCATCGTTCGGTCAAGTTTGGCCTGCATCAGCATCCGACGCTGCTCTGCAGGACTATAAATAAGTCGCTGGCTACGCTTAAGCAGGTCATCAGTGGAATCGGTTGAGTTACCGAGCGTGTTTATCTGCGTTTTGCGCTGAACATCTGGATGCAGTATGCATTTGTCGTGGTATATGTGGCCACACCAAAATGCCAAAACATTGCTGGAGCCTTCAGGCATGTTTTCTAGTGGTAATTGACATACTAGACACACTTGGTCGCTTTCGACTTCCATTCCCTGGTGCTGCAATCGCCGCAATCCATCAGACAATAGCTTGCAGTCGCCATCCAGTACATGGTTGCAGTCTGTGCATAGCTCAACCTGCAAGTGGTAGTCATGAAGCACGTTAGTCAGAGCACGCCTAATTCCAGGAATATTGAGCTCTGCCGGGATGTTTTGTATGACTTTGGTTGGATTAGTATGAGTTCCTCCAAGCTCCAGCAGCCCTATGATGAACTCTGGTTTGTCGCGTGAATACATAACCAAGTCGTTCCACAACTCTGGATCGTTCTGCTCTTTGGCAAACTCAATTGCTCGCGGCACATCGCGTAGCTGATCGATAATCAACATTAGTGCCCGATGGTTATCACCCATTCGGCCCAGAATAAACACCATTTCGGGGACCAAGCTGCGCTCTTCACATATTTCCAATGCCCTGTCAAAGGAGTAGTACGTGCTGATACGCAAAAAGTTGAGCAGCTTTTCCGGGTTGTATTCTGCATACAGCTCGACTTGTAAGTCAGCAAATGGAGCACCTAAATGCGAATCTTTGGTTAACAAGGTGTGCAAATAAACATGCAAATGCTCAGGCGAATGCACAAGCTGTTTGACTACGCTCGAACTTGGAATGGCATCGGAGTTGTCTGTCAATAGCTGCACACCCTCTGCCTGACAGCGGGTTTGCAGTGGTACGTCGCTATTGCCTCGATCCAAACCCAGCGAATGGTCGTCATATTGAAGCACCAGCTCAGCTTTGTCTCTAACAGCATCAAAGAGATTTTCACGACGAACTCTGTTCAGAATATCTGGAGTATAAAGCTCCAAATGACAACGCAGCGACTTTGACGGCTGATTAAGTCGGTCATACAAAAACGCCATAATTTCCTTCAGAGTTTGCTGGTCGGTAGTGGCTTTGCTATACTGATCTTCAATGGCTAGCACCACACTATAGGCATTGAACAATGATGCAGGCCATGTAAAGATTAGCCGCTTAAACTCTGCGACATCTGAAGTAAGTAAAAAGGCCAGCACCATTTCATACACGGTGCTGGACAACTGCATGGTTTCGGTGGGGATAAAGGGGGCAATTTCGTGGAGCGAGCTAGTTTCAGCAAAGGCAAATATCCAGCTTTCCCAAGCCTCAGTAGCCTCAGGCGTATTTGTACGTGGAAGCACTCGAGCACATATTGCGGCCGCCTCGGCAGCGTTTCCGCTGTCCATTAGCATTTGTGCGTATGTCTGCCCAATCGACTGGTATTCAGCCTCTTTAATTTGATCTCGACACATTGCCCACTGACCTTCGCCACGATACGCTTCTTCGATGGCTTCCAGCGCTTGTTGATATTCATCGCGTTCAGTTAGCCACTGTACATGGTCAGCAAGCCCACGAGGCCGAACCGATACAAGCTGTTTAGGACTCAAAATAAACCATGCATCAGCTTCATTCGTTTGCGTACCTGTATCGCTGTCAGAAGGCTTAGACGTTGATGTAGTTTGAGTTCGGGTAGCACAGTAAGCCAGGCCGTAGTCGTTGGGCTGCAGCAGTTGAAACCCTTCAAGTGGCAAAACGTCACTAGATACCTCTTCAATGTTCCAGTTTATCATTCGCAGTTCGGGCGGAGGAGCATTGCGTGCCCGATGCTGACGCTCTTCTTTGGGCACTTGACCATTATTTTCAGAGGCCATACTCTCGACCATCTCATGGTCTCCGTAAGTAAATACCAAAAAGCTGTCTCGATGCAGCGCCAGTCCACATATGATAAAGTCGGTACGGAATATAACACTTACTTCAGCATAAAGCAATGGTCCTGAATCGCTCTCTCCGCCTACAAAGCCAAGAGCAGGTGAAGACTGCTGCTCCCGATGCTGATGCTGTAAACGCTCCTTGAGCACGACCATTTGCACAAAGTTAGCCCAGCCGATTAGCAAAGTGCGGTCATCTTTCCAGTGCAGCCGGCAAAGGTATAGGTCGGGCCGTGGACTGCCTTCAGGGCGAGCAATTTGCGAAATGCGTGCTCCTCGGTCGGTGTTGTAGATCTGTACCCCTTCGTCGCAGGCCCAGGCAATCAAGTTCTCCTGCCATTTGATGGTCTGTATGGGCCCAGTACTGGTGAACAGAATACTGTCGCTCTTGCCAAACCATTTTTTCTCATACATTATTAGCTGACCCGCAAAGCCGCCGGAAACAAACCGCCGAGATGCTTTGCGGCTGTAGTATGGATCCAGTGCCACTGCTTTGACTGGACGGCTATAATTTACTATAGTGACATCATCAGTATATAGGCCATGCACTACGACACGGCCGTCGTCTCCGGCACTGGCCACATACTCATTGTCGATATCTACGCTGACACTGTTGACTGAAGTCGAATGCGCCCTCCATTTCTTCACTTCATTACCTTCAAAGTCAATAATAATTACGTTTCCCCAGTGTGTGCCTAGAACCAAGAACCGCTCGGCAGCAATAAGCGTGCTGGCAGTGTCTTTTTCAAACAGCGTATGAACATTGCCACCTAGCCGCTTGTACCGTAATGCTGGTTCCTCCTCTTCCTCTTCCTGATCGCTATACTCAATGCTGTCGTCTTCTTCTTCTTCGGCATCAGTCAAGTGCGGGCGTTGGTCATCAGGAACTTGCTGGCTGTTGGAACTAGATGCAAGATTACTTTCAAAAGACATTTTATAAAGAAGTTTTTATTTTATTTTTTCTTCACAATAGACACGACATCCTCATCAAGCAAAATATGATCTTTGCCAACTTTTTGCGGGTTATGTTTGGCCGAAGCGCCCCACACAAGGGCATGGGAAAACTCACGCAAAATGCCCTTGTGGATTGAGTTACAGAATTCAGCTATAGACGTATGGCCTTGCTTTAACACAACAGGAGAGGTGTAATCGGGCAGCTGGCCCTTTGGCTTGGTATAAATACGAACCAAATTCAAATACTCCCACATCTTTTCTAACAGCTCGTCAAAGTTCCACTCGTGGTGAGCACTGATAGGCACAGCGTGTGGAATCTTATAAACGAGGTCGAGTTCCTCGATGGAGATTTGATCGATCTTGTTCAAGACATAGACGGCAGGAATGTACACTCGGTTGCCCTCGATTACATCTATAAGATCGTCAGCCGTAGCGTCGCAGCGGAAGGCAATGTCGGCGCTGGCTATTTTATACTCGTTAAGGATGGACTTGACCACATCCTTGTCCAGGTTGGTCAGAGGCACGGTGTTTGTCATGTTGATTCCTCCTTTGTCCTTTTTGCGGAACACGATGTTGGGTGGCTCCTTGTTCATCCGAATGCCCACTCCCTCAAGTTCCCGCTCAATCACCGCCTTGTGAGTAAGCGGCTTTAGCACGTCTAGAACTATGAAAATAAGCGAGCATGTACGGGCCACAGCAATGACCTGGCGACCACGTCCCTTGCCGTCTTTGGCACCCTCAATAATTCCTGGAAGATCGAGGATTTGGATTTTTGCGCCCTTGTATTGCAGCACGCCAGGGACCGTGGTTAGTGTGGTAAATTCAATCTCGCTGACTTCGCTAAATGTCCCTGTCATTTTGGACATCAGCGTAGACTTGCCCACTGAAGGGAAGCCAATAAAGCCCACACGAGCCACGCCCGTTCCAGCTACGTCAAACCCTTCGCCAGGACCGCCGCCGCTTTTGGAGGGCGTTAACAGCTCACGCTTTAGCTTGGCAAGCTTGGCCTTGAGTGTACCCAAATGATAGGCCGTGGCCTTGTTCTTTTGAGTACGGGCCATTTCCGTCTCAATCTCTTTGATTTTCTCGAATGTTGTCGACATGATTTTAGTAAAACTTTTTATTTTGCAGAAAAGAAAATCAAGATTTTTTGGTGCGCTTTGATTTGCTCTTTTTGGCCTGAAACTGACGCCAGCTGCTAACCCGATCATCTCGGCTGTCCTCCCAGGCCTTTTCGGCCTCGCGTTTCCGGCGCTTTTCATTTCGGGCTTCTTCCTCCTTTTTAGCGGCCGCGCCTTCAGCAGCCATCTTTTCTTTGAGCCGTTGTCGATGGCGCCATTCAATATCAACCATAATCTTCTTGTAGCGGGCAAACGCAGCATCCAGGAATTTAGAACTGCTTTCATTGCAGTCTTCTGCCTGGCGTTCACCTTTGGCCACTTGCGTTTTCCATTCGGCCAAAAGCTCTCGCTGGGCCTCTGCCATCATTTTTCTTATTGATTCGCGCTTTTCGGTATCCATCAGCTCTGACTCGGCCTTTTTGAGTTTTTCAAATGCAGCTCGTGCTTGTTCATGCTTAGTTTTATCTGGGTGAATAAATCGAGACTTGGTGCGGTAGGCAGCCTTGACTTCTTCGGGTGTGCATGAGCGGGATACTTGAAGAATGCCAAAGGGATCCAACACACTGTGAGTCAGAATCCGCTCAATCTCTGTTGTGGTATCCATTTTTATTAATTACAAACAATAAGAGGAAGGATAAGGGATATGGATTGTGACGACAACAGCTTTATGATATTTAGCAAGCTTTGCTTTGATTTATGGCTCGGTAGTATTTTTTTTTTCTTTTTCTTTCTTTTTTTTTCCAAACCATGTTTTTATTTCGGCAGCAAGCAGCTGCCACCAATGAAGTTTCCAATGACAGCTCTTCAATCTTAGCTGTTAGATTCAAAACGACCGAAAAGACAATTTACAAGCAGGCATTAGCTGAATACATTGCCTCCTCGTATGCTGAGCCGCCAGAAGCCTATCGAGACGACTTGCGCGTACTAGACGAGCTCCGTGAAGCAGCAACTGCTTCATTCGATGCCAACAGCAACGTACTAAAGCGCAATATCAGGTATGGTATAACTTCTTTGTATTTCAAAGCTGCTTTTTTTTTTGTAAGAATGCATTAAACATACTTGTAGGTATTTTGGTCAATTGTCGTTTATCCTGTCAAAGTTTCCGGCAGATGTAAATATATCATTTATATGGTACAATGCATTTGTGCCAGACGTGAAGGCTAGCTGTCAGGATCTGTACTTTGAACGGGCAGCAGTGCTGTTTAATATTGGGGCGATATATTCTCAGCTAGGTAGCCGTGAGGGACAAAGTGACAATGATAGTTTGAACCGAGCATTCAGCTATTTTCAGCAAGCAGCAGGTGTATTTGGGTATCTGCAGCAAAAGATTGTTGGTGAATGCCGTACTCAGCTGACCACAGATATGTCCACATATATGCTGACAATGCTGGAGAACTTGATGCTTTGTCAGGCTCAGGAATGTGTATGGCATCGTTCGGTATTGAGTCAAATGAAAGATGAGAATATTGCTAGAATTGCTACTTGTGTAGCTGATTTATACGAGCTGACAGTCCAGTCAGCATCGCAGGGGTCGCTTGCCACCACGGTGCCTCAAGGGTGGATAGAGCATCTTAAAGTAAAGCACTTGTACTTTAGGGCCGAGGCGCAAATGCGCAAATCGATGGACTGTCTGGCCAACAGTCACTATGGCGAGGAAGTGGCTCGGTTGCAGGCAGCACAAGAGTATTGCAACCAGATTAGCGAACTAGTGACATATGACCAGCGGTGGTCCAAGCAGCTGCGAGCGGCAATATTGGAGATGGCTAAGGCGCAGTCGGAGCTTGTGAGCAGTAACTGCAGCCGGGCTGAACACGATAATGATGTGATATATCTGGAGCCTGTGCCTGCCACTGCATCCCTACCCAATATCTCGCCATATAAGCTGGCTCAATCGAAAGCACCAGAGATAATTTTAAATCCAGGCAAATTCTTAGGAAGCGAGGATTTGGGTCCGCCGCTGTTTAAGGGGCTGGTTCCGTTTGTTATTCATCAAGCTGCCAGCTTGTATGAGGATCGTAAAGACCAGCTGGTGAACAAGGACCTGATATCTGCGATAGATGAGCTGACCGCCGATTGCGAGTCGGTGCTGAACTCACTCAACTTGCCGCATGCGCTAGAAGCAATTCAGAAGCCGATCGGGTTGCCTCCCAGCATACTGGTGGGTGCAGATGAGATCCGATCTGAAGGGGGGTTTATTGGTATCAAAAGATTACTAGATACGGCAATTGCGTCCAATGCCAAGGCGACCGAGCAGCTTGACGCAGCAGAAAGTGCGCTGAATGAAGAAGCCCGTGAAGACCAACGGGTTAGGCAAGGAGCGGCGCTTGATGAGCGTCGGGCCTCCCGTGTAGAGTCGGCAGAGCTGACCAACAAGTTCCGGGCAGAGATTGCAAAGTACCGGGACGTAGTGCAGAGAGCTCGAGAAAGCGACGCGACAATTAAGGGGCAGGTGGATACCTGGGCAAAGTTCTTTGCACTGCTGGGATCGCCACGAGATGAGATTGAGCGCCAGGTGCCCTCAACCACAGCCAATCCAATAACTGACCCACACCACTCGCAGATAGTCGGCCGCTTGCAGCAGTATATGAATGAAATAGCTCTAATGAAGCGGGAGCGGGTTAAATCTGTAGAGAAGCTGAAGCGTATTTCCAGCGAAGACGATATCACACCAGCTCTCAATGAGGAGATGCAGAGACTGGCAGCCCAATCGGCAACACCCATTCTGCAGTTTGAGCTGCACCAGTTTGAAGACCTGTTTGCGCAGCAACTGGACAAGTATATGACGTGGCGCAAATATATCGATGAGGAGAAAGAAGCTCAAGCGGAGCTTTTGGATAGCGTGCGGGAAGCCAATAAGGCGTTTTTGGTGGCTCGCTCCAACCACCCCTTATTGCAGCAGCGCGAAAAGGCCCTCAGCAATCTGGAAACTGCGATAAAGCGTTATCGCGAAGCATCATTTAATCTCCACGATGGCGCTCGCTTTTACACATCGCTGGAAGCAGAGTTGCTGAAGCTCAAAAACGGCTGCGTGGACTTTGCTATGGCACGACACCTAGACGCGTTAGAATTAATGGGCGTAGGTCAGGGCGAAACTCCGGCGGATCTGGCTGAGGCTCCAGAACTAAGCAGTGATACGTCACAGCCATCAGCACCGGCTAATTTGGTGTGGGATCCAACTATGCCTCTAAAATACAGAACACCTTAGGAGGTTTTATTATGTTTTCTGCTTTGGTTAGCTATGTTTTCTCTTGCTTGGCTTTATCCATATATGCTTCGTTGAGCAATCGGTTAGATGACGAGTGCAGCTTATCGTGCTCGAACCGTAGGGCGGGCTGGCATATCCAGTGCGGGTACTTGCGGTAGCCAAACTCATCGGTCTGGACATTGTCAGGGTCAAATGGATTGGCTGCGGCCTCTTCCATCAGCCGCTCTTTAAGCAGAGCAACTACATCGCAGAACTCGCTTAGTTCCCTGGCAGTCACTAGCTGCTCGCGTAGGTCGGTGTGGATGGGCAGGCTGTAGCGGAAAAGCTTAAACATATGGGCTCGGATATACGACGGATTGGTAGGCACTTGTTTGCATATGCCCAGGTACTCCTCCGCCATCTGCCAGGAGGGCAGGACTTTGCCAGAGAAAATGGCGGGATTGTAGAGGTTGGTCTCGGCAGACATGACGCCATCGACACCCGTAGCATCAATACAGCGCTGGATATCCTCATAATACAGAATATTGCCGTTGGCAAACACCGGCACCTTGACGGCTTCTTTAACTGCCTTGATCTTGTTCCAATCGGCCAGCCCCGTCTTATGCCCCTTTTGCTCGCGCAGCCGCCCATGAACCGTGATGATCTGGGCACCGGCTGCCTCGACCATTTTTGCATACTCTACGGTCTTTTCCACTTCGGGATACACGCGGATTTTAGCAGTTACCGGAATCTCCAGGTTTTCATGCAGTTTGCGAATCAGCCGGCTGATCAGATCCCAGTCTTCCATCAAGAACGAGCCATAGTGGCCGCGTTTAGCAATGTGCTGGGGGCATCCGAGATTCAAGTCTACGGCATCTGCATCAGTGCCCACCAGCGAGGCAGCCTTAAGCAGAATATCTGGATCATTCGCACAGAATTGCACAATAACTGGGCGGTCCTCTTGGTTGGTCTGCCATTGCTCGTTACGATATCGGGGTTTGGGATCGCAGAATGATTTTGCATGGAACATGGGCGTATAGCACAAAGTAGCATTGTAGCGCCGCGAGAGGATACGCCAGGCCAGCTCTGACTGATCAACCATTGGTGCTACGATATGCCGGGGACTGCCCATCTTGCGGAACAGCTCGTAGCCGCGTAGCCTGTTTGGGAACTTTGCGATGATCTCGTCCTCAGTCATCGTAAAGTGTCCCGGCGTGTTGTTGTCTGAGACCGTCATCAGTGTGCTGTTGAGAAGGCGGCTGCTAGGCTTGAGCAGGCAGTTGTGGAGTTGTCGAACTAAAATTTTATAAATTTTTTTTCAGGGAATAGAAAGTGAGTGGTTCCCCTTCCTAAGCGGCTCGAGCCAAATGCAATGCACTGGCAAGCACGTGATCAACAGCAACAGATTTTGTCTGTGCTGTGAAAGCGGATTGGTTGTGCGGTGGAATTTGGGGGAAGACAGATAAAAAAGACAGTCTCGAATTCTCACATCTCGTTGGTGCCCACTTTTGGAGCGAGAGCGGGTATAAAAGGAGATAACACTGCCCAGCCGATTTCTTTCCTGCTTTTGAAGCTAATGGCTCGAATTTCTTCTTTAGATCCATTCGCTTATTATCCTCTCCTGGAGTCTCTTTCTTTTTTACTTGTAAAAAGCTTTGCTACCAGGATAAAACTCCCCTTCTATCTTGTAGATAAGGATGTCTGATAACAAGGTTTCCGTAGTGCTTGGTACCCAGTGGGGCGACGAAGGCAAGGGCAAGCTAGTAGATATCCTGGCTAAAGATATCGATGTGTGTGTGCGCTGCCAGGTACGTATCTTTCTCCCTTAGCTTGATAACGCGATTTTCTTTTTGGGTCCTTTTTTTAAAAGCGGATACTTGGTAAAATCACAATTTTATCTTGTTTGGGTCAAAACGTGATTCATTAAGTTTTTGTGACTTTGACTTTTCCAAGCATGCAGGCTTTAATTTTTAGTTTTTTGTGTAGGGTGGCAATAATGCCGGCCATACTATAGTGGTTGATGGTGTCAAGTATGCATTCCATATGCTGCCTTCTGGTCTGGTCAACACAAAGTGCATATCGGTTATCGGATCTGGCGTGGTGGTGCATTTGCCCAGCATGTTCAAAGAGCTTGAGGACCTGGAGGCACAGGGCCTGGACTGTGACGGGCGGCTGTTTATTTCGGACCGCTGCCACCTGGTCTTTGACTTCCATCAGATCGTCGATGGTCTGAAGGAGGGCGAGCTGGGCCGGGGCTCGATCGGCACGACCAAGAAGGGCATCGGGCCAGCATACTCGTCCAAGGCATCGCGGTCAGGCATTCGGGTGCACCATCTGTACCACCCTGCCGAGTTCGAGAAGCGCCTACGCACAATTGTGGCTGCGCGGTACCGTCGCTATGGCAACTTTGGCTATGACGTTGAGGCGGAGCTGAAGCGCTATGCCAAGCTAGCCGAGCGCCTGCGTCCCTTCGTCATCGACTCTGTCGAGTACCTGCACAAGGAACTGGGTGCTGGAAAGCGCATTTTGGTTGAGGGCGCGAATGCGCTGATGCTGGATCTAGACTTTGGCACCTACCCATATGTGACCAGCTCGAACACGGGTATTGGCGGCGTGTGCACCGGACTGGGCATTCCGCCTAACAAGATCGGGAACGTTGTTGGTGTGGCCAAGGCATATACGACCCGGGTGGGCGGTGGCCCATTCCCAACTGAGCTTCTGGACGATGTTGGCCAGAAGCTGCGTGATGTCGGTGCTGAGTACGGCGTTACTACCGGCCGTCCGCGTCGCTGCGGCTGGCTGGACTTGGTGGTTTTGCGCTACTCGACCATGATCAACGGCTATACAAGCATCAACCTTACAAAGCTTGATGTTCTGGACGTCTTTGACGAGATCAAGGTGGCGGTTTCCTATACTATTGATGGCAAGGAGGTTACGTCGTTCCCGGCTGATCTCGACGATCTGGCTACTGCTACTGTCAACTATGTCACGCTGCCAGGCTGGAAGAAGAACATTAGCAAGTGTCGCTCGTTTGCTGAGCTGCCTGAAGACTGCCAAAAGTATGTCCGCTTTATTGAAAAGGACATTGGTGTTCCTGTAGAGTGGATTGGCGTGGGTGCTGGCCGTGACGAGATGATTAAAATTGACTTGGCCTGATTTAATAATTTTTTGCTCCCCATACCTTGCCTAAATAAATCTAAACAGACTTGCGGTCTTGCTTTATTTCTTTTATTTACAGTATATTTTCACAACACATACGCACGCGGTAATGTCAACTACTATCGATGATCTGGACTTTCCCAAAGCTGTGCTTATGCGAATGATCAAGGCAGGCTTGCCTGAAAACATCGCTATTCAAAAGGAAGCTCGCAACTCGATTACCAAAGCAGCTACGGTTTTTGTCAGCTATCTGGCAGCAGCGGCTAATGACTGTGCGCGCGATGGGGGCCACAAAACTATAATGACAAATGATGTATTCAAGGCTTTGGAAGCCATTGGACTGGCAGACTTTGTTCCTCAGCTAAATATCGAGCTTGAAGCGCATTCGCAGCTAGTAAAGGAAAAAAAGGAGCAAGCAGCAAAGAATAAGGCTGCTGGCAAGGATACGGAAACTGCTGATGAAGACGGCTTGGAAGAGCTGGAAAGTCGGCATGATGATGGTGAGAAGCCATCAAGTGCTGATGTTGCTGATGCTGCACAAACTACATTGTCATCTGCAGCTGGCTCAGCACCTATTACTTCTGCTAATGCTGTACAAACCAATTTACTTTCTACAACAGAATCGGCAGCGCCTGCTGCAGATGCTTTTGTTAGTGAAGATGCGCAATCCATCTCTGCTGGGCCTGCCGCTGAACATGCACAGCCCGATACTGCTAATACTTCAACTGCTGTGCCTGAAAGCGATTCTATGGATGTCGATGACCCAGAAGCCAAACGCCAACGCATAGAATGAATGCTCGCAAATGATTTATACTAAAAGCACATTCACAAAATGATTTTAAAGCTTGCTGGTTTTTGACTTTGTGGCTAACTCAGCATAGTTTTTTTTGTGATTCAATGGAAAAAAAATTTTCAAAGTCTAACACTTGAGCGGGCATTAAAAAAGTATGACCTCATCACACCAAAATCTTCACAGAAATAAAGGAATATGTGGCCCCACCAAATAAAGCAGCTAGTTAATGAGCAAGCGTGCTCTCAATCCAGTTTCTGCGTATGTTCCAGCATGCGAGATTTCCAAAAGGCGAAAATTATTACAAGCGAGAATGTTTTCAGCTTATGCGTTAATAATGGATCCCCATTTCCCCGGCCATGTTGCAACCAAAAAACCACTTTTCTATTCTCGCTATATCTTTTTTCTCTTCTCTGCGTTTATCTTCTGTTTTGGCTTATTTTCTTTATTTGCATTCCGAATTCCTCTCCTTTTTTCTCTTTCGACACCGCATTTCTTTCGTTCGGCGCTTTCTCTTGCATTTATACTATATTTCTGCCAAGAGCACTTTGTTCTTTCCACGCTTTGCACCAAAACAAAAGGAGTTAGCGACTACAACCAGGCTGTGCAAGGAATAGCAGCAGTATATAGCCACACACCAGCTCTGCTTCCAGTTACCAGGAGGTCTTCAGGCCATTACTATGTGTACGTGAAAATAATGAGATTCCCTTTGAATGATTTGCACCTCCGCTGTTAACGGTATCCCCTAGTCTATCATGTGGTCTCGGCATAGTAGTACCAGACCACCAGTTTACCAAGGGACTTTAAGCAATTTGGCAATTCTGTCTTTGACAAAAGAGGCGTGGGATCAATGATCTTTCATGTCGGACTTTTTTTGTATAAAAAGAGCGTTGTTTATTGTAACCAAGGCCCAAAAATGTGTCTGGTACCCAGATTGAAGCTCAAATGCAAGCGCTTGCCTTATTTGGCTTTGCAAACAATGCAACCATTATTATTTTGTTCTCAGAAGAAAAGAACGTTTTCATGGATTTCTAAACACCTATTTGCTCGGTTATCTTCTATTTTCTACTGCTTTCCTTCATGTAGTCCAAAGAATTGCAGCAGACGACATAAATAACAACAAAAACAACAACAGGCAGCGCACGGGCTTACGACGATCGGTGAGCTCCCGGTTTCTTGGCAAATCTAGCAAGTCGACGTCAGATTTGCGTGGGCAGTTTCAGCAGCAGGCACGCTTTCCAGCTCGCAACTACGGCTCCGAGAAGGAAGACGCAATTCCAGAAGAACTTGCTATTGGCAGTGACTACATTGACTTAGGCAAAGAGTTTGCCTTATCATTTGGCAACTCACCACGGTCTGAAGCTCTGCCAGCAGCCAGCGCATCTGCAATGGATATTAACAGCACGCCAAGCAACTCGCAGGTGACTAAGCGACCTGTGCCACGTACCGAAAAGTCGCGCTATGAAGTGGTGGGATATCCAAAATCGACTCGAGCGCCCAAAAGAGAGCCTGTCACTCGTGAGCAGTCTAGCGAGAAAAGGCTACGGCAGCAGCCATCACAGTCCCGGCTAAAAGGATTTGAAATACGTACCATCGATACTCATAACGGGAAAGCAGTTGTAAGGGCGCCTATAGTTTCAGGCTCGGCACAGGGTGCAGATCGCGATGATGTACCTGAGCTGCCTCCATTGAGTGCGGCTGAGCTCCGATATAATGCACAGCGAGCGCTGATTAGCTCAACTGCCATATTGCGTACAGCGGTTGCTAATAAGCACCAGCAAGCAGAGCGGCCAGCAAAATCATCGCGAAAGGCTGGCACTGTGCGGCCAAGCGCATACAGCCGCCCAGCACCGAAAAGCTTGGCCCGCGCAGCATCGGAGAGAGCTCAATCGCTGCGAATGGCAGCTGAATCAAAAAACCCAGCCAGCAGGTCTCGCGGATTTCAGATCAGCATGCAATTTGATTCAGAGCAGCTGAAGCCAGCAATGCAACAGCCTCGGACAGCGGAGTTAGCGGCACATACTGACACTGGCAGCGCTAATGGTGGCAGCAGTTCTTTGGAACAGGGCAGCGCCTCAGTTGTCAGCGTTCTCGAGCAATGGGGCTTATCTACACCTGCAAAAAGTACGCCTAGCAGCGGAAAGCAGTCGAGTCAGAACAATGTACTGGGCAACGATGAAGACAGCGACAGTGCTGGCGAAGATACGCATCAGCTGGTAGAAGACATTGTACAGGGACGCTCGCCAACAATGGTAAGTTAATTGCGTCATGCATTTTGTTTACATTTAGTATGAGCATGGTAGCATGCATAAGAGCCTGGCCTTTTATTTTTCTTTCTTTATGTGCGTTCAGGTTCCTCCCCTTCTTGATGTGCAAGGTGCATCGACTATCTGCACGTCCTCGCTTTATATCAACAAGCTTGAGCGCGTTGTATATTGCGAAATAAGGGCGATCAGAATAAATGGGGAGTTGACAGGTTAAACCGCTTCACTTTATTTGGACTGTGCAGCGGCCTGGTTCATTACTTGGGACCGTTTTATGGAAAAATGAAAAACCGGTGCTCACCTGATTTTAGCGTGTATGTCCCCCTATTTTTGTCTGTCTTTCTAAAAGAAGCCAGTGGTAGTATCGGCGGGGGCGCACTTTTATTTCTACTGCCAACACTTTTTTCTTTTTCCATTGCTGGAGTGTACAAGCAATCTTCCAGCACCAGACTTTTTTCTCTTCCCTTCTTTGCCTTTTTTCTTTCCCTACCTTTGTTTATTCCAGCGTTTTTTCCTTTCTTCGTTTACGTTTGCAAAGCACACCTAGCGTTGGTTGAGTGCATTTTTGACGACCACAAGCTACAACTATATTTCCCTGCTGCACACACGACCACCTTTATTTTTGGGTTAGTTTAGGTACACATCAAAGCGCTTTGTTTGTGATTCCCAAGCAGGGCGCAAGGGATCTGGCGAAACCGCATGGTCCCAAAGCGGTCTGGTGGGAGACCGGCTATATCCAAATTAGTTATAAACAGCCGGTATCACACGCTGGTTTATATTTCCTATATTGCCAGCCGCCACAAATAGCTTTCTCGTTCTGAGCCACCTATTTGCATCCATGAAGGGAGAAAGCGGAAGCTTGTTTACCACTTTTCTACTTTTACTGCCACTAGCGTGATTCTCTATTGTTTTGGCTCCTCTTTGTGCCTAGGCACTGGCTAATTCAATAAGCAAGTCTTGTGTGGATGGCCCTGACAAAGCCTAATTCAGCCGTATCCGTTCAGGACAGAGATGGCTTTGCCAACTAGGAAAAATCCTTGTTTGTTGAGATCGCCCATTCGGAAAAGGCATATGTTGGCAAAAAGTATAAATTAATTGATGATGTAATAATGTAGGTTGCCAGTACGCTAGGACCTGATAATCGAGCGAGTCTGATAGAGCTGTCTGACGAGTCGCAGAAGCTTATTGACAGCATATTCAGCGGACGGCTTAGTGTGGACAGTAGCCAGCGGTTCAGCCGGTGCGAAGGCAGAGCAAGCATTTCCGAGACGAGCAGCAGCGCGCTACCACAGCTAGCAGGAATGCCACCAGTGCAGCGCGGCCAGTCACTACAAGAACCGAGTATTCAGGACTCGCCACAACTACAGGCAGCACACACGAAAACGACGCAAGCTCCACAAATGCGCACGCAAGAGCCAGCAGAGCGCGACGGCAACAAAATGCGCAAGCCGTCGTTCTGGAGCATATTCCGAGGCGGGTCGCAGCGCAAAGAATCAGGCGACGATAAGGTAAGCACTTTGAGATTTTGTTTTTGACGAGGCTAAGCCTAGAGCCAAGCTGTATTTGTTTGAAAACCAAACATAAAGGGAGGGAGCAGGCTTGGGGTGGCGTGTACAGATTGAAGAGGAGGGGGAGACCATGCGCGTATCTCGATTGTGCACAGCCTTTTTGGGCTGGCAATGGCTGCAGGCCAAGGACGAAACAAAACGGCTTGAGTGCAATCTCTCCCCCTTTTTGCATGTATTCCTTCGCCTTTACTGAGCAACAAAAGGCCCAAGTGTCCCTCGTTACTGAGAGTAAAAGCGAGCGTTTTTTTTGTCTGAAAATTTTACGATGCCGAAATCAGTTTATTTGTTTGTGCCTTTTTTTTGTCCCTCATTTTTCATTTTGAGCAGAATTATTTAGCAAGCTTTGCATGGTGGACTAGCATCGCATTCTTGTTTTTTTTTTTCTGTTTTGATATTTTCTGCATTTGACAGCAACCATTTCCCCTCTTTTTATTATCATAGCCAACTAAAGATACTTCCTCTGTTTTTTGGTAACACTATAGAAAGATAACTCCGACGCGGTATCAGTGCATTCGCGGCATCACGTTCTTCGCAAGCAGCAGTCCACATCATCAGGGTTTGCCGAGAGCCTGGGCTTTACAAAGCGGCAGAATCAGAGCGAAGCCAAGTTTGGCACAATAGCATCAAGCCATCTGTTCACTAACAAGGCGTTGCCATCAGTGCCCTCACCACCACTGCCTACACCCCCGCAACCACAGCAGCAGCAACAGCAGAAGTTACCTCTGGCAGATCCAGAGGTATCGAGCTTATCAAAAGAGCTGGCGGCATCAGCAATAGCGACGCCCAGCCAAACAGGCACAATGTACAGTGAGCAAGCGGCTACAATGGCGTTTGCGCCAGATGCTTCGATGGATAGTGTGCAGGGAGGCCTGAGTTCTAATGTGCAAACTGGTCTCAACGCATCTATTGACACGAAGCAGCGCAACAGCAAGTACTACTCGCCCATGGACGAGTTCTTTTCAGTGGCGTCAACAGACTCGCGGCAGCCCACAGCAGACCACGAAAGCGAAAGTGCGGTATCGGCAGTAGAGGCAGTTAAGAATACCCAGAATAATCCAGATGGTGATCGCGAGCAGGGAGCAGATTTAACAACCACAGTGACTCCACATGGATCGCCAGCAATGAATAGCAGACCATCGCTAAAGTATGACAGCGCAGCAGCAGTGGCGACTGTTGATGACAGCGACGATGATAGCGATGTGGTGCCACTGTCGCAATCGCGCGTGCTACTGAAAGTAGGCAGTGAAGCGAGCATGCAAGCAGCACCAGCAGGCGTGGCAGCAGAAGAAGCAAGTGGCGCTGAGGATGAACCCGCAAACAGGGAGGCGGTGGCAATTACTGACACAAATGACGTAACGGAAACAGAAGCTACTGCGATGGCTACTAGCGAAACAGAAGAGCATCCCAAAGAGGCAGAAGAAATGGAGGCAGCAGCAGATGACAGCAGTGACAACTCACAGCTGGCGCGGACGATGGGACGGTACTTGTTTGATATAGAGACATACTACTGTCAGTACTACAGCACCCAGCAGGAGCGTAAAGAGGAACAGGAGCCAGAAAAACCGGCAGTGTTGCAGGGCATTGAGGTGCCTGGGCTGGTGGAGCATGCAGAATGGCTGGGTAAGCGAGAGATATTTAATGCGCTGGCACTACGGTACTACATTGGGTGCTTTGACTTTGCAGGGCAGCGTATTGACGAATGCCTGCGGCGACTGTGCTCACACATTTTGTTGCGAGGAGAGTCGCAGGTAATCGACAGACTTCTGGTGGCTCTGGCACAGCGGTTTGTAGAGTGCAATCCGGACACGCGGCTGCTGACGGCGGATGTAGCGCACGCAGTGACGTACTCGGCGCTACTGCTGAACACGGACTTGCACATTGCAGACATTCGCGCACTGGACCGAATGACACGCAGCCGCTTTGTACGCAATACGATTGACACAATCTCACAGTTCCAGACCGCAGCAGCAGGTGCAGGAGACGAGGTAGTTACGTCGCCGCCGCCGCAGCTTCCAGAGCTGGACTTGTCAAAGCAGTCGATTGACTCGGCTCACGGCCGCGCAATGTCGCTGGCAGATGCACCGCTTAGCGACGCCGAAAACGAAACGGCGGGGCGGGCAACTGAGCCATCAACACTGCGCAGTCTGGTTGGGTCGATGACATCGCTAAACATGGCAACTGCAGGGCCTGTATCGCGATCGTCACGCGACGTGGTGCGGCTTATGGGTGGGCGAGGCAAGCGCTTCTCGTTCTTTGAGAGTAGCTCGAGCGGAATGGGACTTGGTGGACCAGCATCAGCATCGGCCACGCCGATTCTGGGCAGCTCATCAGCAGCAGCATCGCCGGCTGTTGGTGCCAGCCCATCGTCGCTGCGGGCGTTTGATCGGCTGCGACGCAAAGTGTCGACTAGTGGGACGCACGCGCGTAGCCGATCGGGCACAGCATCTATGGATGATACGGCAGGACGAGCAGCGCTGACAGGCACGATGCCGAGCCTGGCAGATCTGACGGTGATGCTGAAAGAAGTTTACGCAGGCATCAAGAGCCGACCATTGGGCCAGCCGCCGTTTGCACGGCAGGCGCACATTCTGTTTGAGCGCTCGGATCCACGTGCAAGCGTGGCTCTGGGCGGCAAATCTGAGCACAATGACAGCGATTCAGTGGGGCGACCGAGCTCAGCGCGAAGCGTACCACTGCATGCAGTGCAGCGGTCGCGGTCAATCACGTCAATGAACATGCACGGGCGGCCGCCGCAGCATCCGGACCTGCGTGTCGATGCAGGGCGGCGGACAGGGACATCGGTACTGAATCTAGGAGTGCGGGCATCGCCATCAGCAGGCTCAATCGGAGGGTTTGCTGCTTATGGAAGCGGACGATCTCCGCTTGAGAATCAGCACATCCGCTCGGGCGTGCTGGTACGCAAGCACCTGTTTGAACGTGCTGGCAAAAAGGCATCCCACCGTGCGTGGCGCACATGTTACGTGTCGGTGGACCGTGGGACCGTGGCAATGTACAAGATGGACGGGCGGCATGGACACCCCGACGGACGCGAGCTGACAGATACGTCGTTGCAGCTGGGCTCGGTGTCACTGCGGCATACGATGACGCATATGCTGCCGGCACCAGGGTACTCGCGGTCACGGCCACATGTGTTTGCGCTGCAGCTGCCAAGCGGCGGCGTGTATCTGTTCCAGACGGCATCGGAGGTGGAGCTGCGCGACTGGGTGGCGGCTTGTAACTACTGGGCAGCACGCGAGTCCAAGGCGCCGTACATGATTGGCGGCGTGTACAATATGGAGCATGGCTGGGACAACACGGGCGACTATGCGCTGCGTTTTGACGAGCGCGATGCCCGGGCTGAGCGCGGCGAGATGCCTACAGATGCAGAGCTGGCTGCAGATGAGCGGCGTGTAGCGGAGGAGCGCGAGCTGAGCCGCGGCGCAGTGATTCTCGAATGGGCACCCCCAAACAACCCCATGCAGCGTTCAGATCTAGACGAGCCTGCGCAGCTCAAGGCACTGCTGCACCACATTTCGTATCTGGAAGAGGAGCTGGTTGCACACAAGAAGGTACAGGGCTCGATTGATGAACGCTTTTTCCCACGCACGCAGCAGCACCAGCGTGCCTTCTCCAACTGGGAGCGCAAGGCACAGTACATTCTGCAGGAACTGATCAAGTACCAGTCGTATGCAGATGTTTTGCAACGAGCACTCAAGCAGATGCATGACGATGCTACGCCGCCTATTCCAGAGGAGTCGCCGCTGGTAGGCGATGGCGCATCGTCGGTAGCTACTGTTGGCGCTCATCCCGCGTACGAGGAAGACGTGGGCTCACCCAATGCTACAGGGTCGTTGAGAACTGCAGGACTGTCGGGCTCGCGCGCATCGCTGGCAGCATCAGCAAACGGGGGCAACCGGCGGGTACCAGAACCGCACACGCCGTCCAAGGCATTACCTATAAAGGAGCTGCTGGCACCGGCATCCGAAAAGGCCAAGAATCGCGCCAGTGTAGTGGCGCTAGCATCGGCGGCAGGCGGAAATGGAGGCAGCTTTGACGAGCGTCGCCGGGGATCGCACCCGCAGTGAGAACTGCAGGCACAGTGGACGGGATATGCATGCGCAAAGGGTAACTTTCAAGGTCAAATGTGAGCACGTGCCTGGATCTTTTATTTTTTAAAAGCAGTATCCAATTGGCATATGCAGATTGATGCTGCACAATTGAAGGCCGTTTTCCCCTCTTATGGCGCGTGGGGAGAAGGTTCTTTTTTTTCTTGGGCTTTTTATATAAACCATTTCTTTTTCGTAAAGAACGCAATTTCAATAGTTTTCTCCTTTCTTGTCATAGTGCTTCTTCCAGAGTGCATAAGAAAGAAATCGGAGTATCAAGCTAGCAAACATACATACATACATATATATATTAGAATATGAGCGATAGAGAACTGGAAGCCAGCAGTGCAGCAAACACAGAGGAGAGTGGAGAGCGCTTTATCAAGAATGTGGACAGCCGGCGGCAATCGGGGCAGACGGGGGTTGGCAAATGTGCGCTGCATCCATGTCTGACACGACGTGCCACATTGACCAGCGACAGCACAGGGCCGCTGCAGGAGGCCGACAAAGATAAGAAACAGACAGAGAAGCAAGACGTATTGCTGGCGGAAACAGGGCGGACACAATCGGAGGCAGATCTGCAGGATGCAGAAAAGCGGCCGCAGCTTCGGCGGGCAGGGTCACAACTGTGGCAGCGGCGTCGGGAGCTGGCACGGGCGGGGCTGCGGCACACAGAGGCGACTGCGCAGGCGGTGCGGACTATGGAGCGGGGGCTAGCGGAGAGCGTACGGAGTGGTGCAGATACTCCGACGGTGGATCTGGTGCAGACAGCGGTGTCGGTGCGGGAAGTATCGAAGCTGATTGGGCGGACAGTGGTGCAGATGAGCAATGTGCGGCGAATCATGATCGTGACGAAGCCCAACGACACGTCGCTGGTGAGCCTGACGCGGGATCTGGCAGTATGGCTGGCCGGGTCCGACGTGCGTAGCGACGTGGCGGCGCCAATGCTAGTGTATGTGGAGGAGAGCGTGGCTCGCCACCGTAACTTTGGCCTGCAACGTCTTCTGCAGAAGCACGCGGGTTTACGCGACAGCCTGCAATTCTGGACTGCGGAGCTGTGTGCGAGCAGTCCTGAGCTCTTCGACTTTGTTGTTACACTGGGTGGAGATGGCACCGTCCTGTACACGTCATGGCTGTTCCAGACTACTGTGCCGCCTATCATTGCGTTTCATCTGGGCTCGCTGGGCTTTCTGACGGTTTTCGACCACCGGCATGCCCGCCGGGTGCTGGGCGCGGCTATCAATGCGGGTGTACGGATCAACTTACGGATGCGTTTTACATGCACAGTGTACCGGCTGGCGGAAGAAGTTGACCCTGAGCATGCCAATGTGCTAGTAGATGCTGCCGACTGCAACCGCCTGCTCAGCCATGAGATCGCCACGCATGGCCTGCAAAGCGGCGACGAGCGCCTGTGTGAGACTGCAGCTGCCAATGTTGGCTCCGGCAGTTCGGTGGGTTCGCTGCATGGGGCACGGCCGGACCGTGCTCGCCGAAGCGCCAGCCGCACTCATCTGCGTCGCCGCAGCTCCGCCAACCACAGCAGCAGCGGTGCTGCCAGCGAGCCCCGCTCGTCAGGCAGCGAAGACGAGGTGCGTCCGCCGGTGCCGCGCTTGGTTCGTAAGACTAGTGCTACTGTGGCCCGTGCTGCAGCAGCGGCGATTGCGAGCAAAAAGACCACAAAGCCAGATCTATCCGTACAGGAACCTCATGACCCTGTGGAGCATGCAGAGCCTCCGCTATCGTCTGAATGGGATGATGTGCCCAAGATGTACCAGCGGAGAATGCGCAAGGTGTGGAAGCGAGGGAGCACATTCCAAGTGATGAACGAGGTAGTAGTGGACCGTGGGCCGTCTCCATATTTGGCACAGCTGGAGCTGTATGGCGATGGCACGCATCTGACCACTGTGGAGGCTGATGGGCTGTGCCTGGCTACGCCAACAGGGTCAACCGCATACTCGTTAGCAGCTGGAGGATCATTGGTACATCCAGAGATCCCGGCCATTCTGGTTACCCCCATATGCGCCCATACGCTGTCGTTCAGACCTATGCTCTTGCCAGACAGCATGGTGCTTCGGGTAGTTTTGCCTCCCGATAGCCGCAACACTGCGTGGGCCTCATTTGATGGCCGCCATCGAATAGAGCTACGTCGTGGCGATCATATCCAAATTACCGCTTCTAAATTTCCTCTGCCTACCGTTTGTGCTACACAGTCGCAGACACAAGACTGGATGTCTAGTCTTTCGCGCTGCCTTAACTGGAATGAGCGGCAAAGGCAAAAGCGCTTTTCTGAAGCTGTTGGAGTGGAAAGTGACGATGAAGGTGCCAATGCTGCTGATGAAGGGTCTGCTCAAGAAGATTTGTGATTTTTTTTTTTACCCTTTGCTTGTGATAAAGTTTTTTTTTTTTCTTTTTAATTGTCTGTTTTTACATTATATTGAATTTCTTATAATGCCTGCAGCGGGAGAAGGACGGATAGATTGCCGGGCTATAGCTGGACGAATACGACAAACAGTGTCTTCGGCATACCCGCTGAAAATAATATCGCCATTAGCCAGCTCCACCGTATCAGCAACATCCGAAACCACAGCCTTACTGCCCTCGGTGGCCTTTATTCTATCGTATGGTGGAGGAATAGTGCATGGAGATCGGATACTTGTTCATGCCTCGGTGCACCCTGGATGTGCCCTGCTACTTTTAACACAGGGATCTACCAAGGTATTTCGACAACGGAACTCAACTTCCAAGCCCTCGTTGGGAAACGACCAGACATTCCAAACCATGCATCTTCATGTAGCTAATAACTCTCTGTTATGTGTCTTGCCTGATCCAGTGACGTGCTTTAAAGGCGCTCGATATAACCAACGACAAGCAGTTACAATACAAAAGGGAGGATCGTTGATATTGCTAGACTGGATGACTAGTGGGAGAATGAGTAGAGGGGAAAGGTGGGAGTTTGAGAAGTACTTTAGTGTTAATGTAGTAAGATTGGAGGATGGGGAGCTGGCAATTAGAGATGCTCTGTTATTGGAGCAAGAGCAATTGGCGGAAAAGCTTGTTGATGTGGATGCATTTGCGTATCTGATTATATTGGGTCCAGCCGTGGAGTTTATAGCTTCCAGCTTACTTGAAAAGCACCAGGATGAACGGATCCGGCCAGCTCGGAGCACATCAATCCAGCCCTTGGTTAAATGGTCCATATCTCCCATATCCCACAAACAGATCCAGGGCGTGACTGTACGAGCAGCATGCAAGCGGACAGACGAACTGAAACTGTGGATTAAATCCCATCTAGAGCCCTTACAGCATATCATAGGTGATTCTGCTTGGTCCATGTATTTGAATAATTAGTGTGAAAGATATCTACGTCCTTTTAGTTTACGTCTCTCTAGTAGACGCCGTCCGTTCTTTGTCCGTAACCGATTGAGAAATCCGTGCTTGCGTTTGCGCCTAATATTGCTGGGTTGGTATTCGTTACCATATGTTCGCCACCGCAGCTGTGTTCCAAAACTGTTTGGACCGACAAATCCCACTGGTCTATTCAGTTTTAAAAATTAGTAAATGGAAGTTCATTTAATTTTAATTTTTTAAACATACTTGAATGTTGGTGTTGTGTTGGTTAGTAAGCTGGAAACTCCTAAGCTTGGGCTTTTGGCTGCTGCTATGGCCCTCGATGCGGTAGTAAATATTCTGCTAAACATTGAATTCACCAAAGTCTTTTTTTTTTTCTTCAAAAGATAAAGGTATTTTTCTTCTATTCTTGATCAGAAGTAATAACCTTTTCTAGATCTGTAATCAAAATTATGTAATCCTATGATCAAGCTGGAGCTGTTTTTTTTTTTCAAGCCCAGGAGATGACGTTTAAAAAGATGTAGCTGGTGTTTACATATCAAAATGCATAAAGTCCAATTGTTTTTCTACAAATAAAGAATACAGATATAAAACATGCACGCAAGCTTTCAAGAGATTTATATACTATATACATGTGGCGAGTGGGCTCGATTTGTATTGATATGCGCAAGACTGATATACTTTTTATGATGCTTTGTATTTCTTATATGGCAAACAATTCTACCGCACTAAAAGTAGTTACTTATTTGGGAATCAATTGTTCTATTTATTTGCTTTGACAAAACTTCTCATAGTTGAGAAATAAAACAATTAGAAAAATACCATTCAAAGGGAAAATGTAAACAAAGAGAAACAATCAAGGTCTGAGAGGAGGGATGAGAAAAAATTAGTTTATTATGAGGAAGTATAAAGTGTTAAGCACATTTCTTGGCTAAGATTTTAAAATAATACAGTTTTCTTTTTTTTTTTTTTTCTTTCAAACGAGGCAAGTATCAGGTTTTAGAAATTAGAGTAATATCCTTTATTTGCTCTCTTCAAAAATATGCTTGAAAAAAAAAAAGCCAAACAGCAACACCAAAACCTGCTTTGCTGAACAATACAGTTTTTTTCGTTCCTAATTTGCTTATCCTCATTTTTCTATTTTAGACATGCTGCGTTTTTTTATAAGGAATTAATTGTCCGCCATGCCATAAAAGAAAAAACTCTCATCATGACCTACTTTAGGGCCCAAAAGAGGAAATATTAAATGCTCCAAAATAATCCGATTCCTTTTCTTGTTTCTATTTTATACATTGACTGATGAGTTTTTTTTTCTATGCACACTATTTCACTTTTTGTTTTTCCGTCATGTAATTGGGTTTTTCTTTTGTGGATACCTTTTGTTTACAGTTTACCAAGGATTATGCTGCAGGCCTGAAAATATCTGATTTGCAACATGTCAAGAAATAACTATAGTCACCTGAGTAATGATGGATTGTAATTACTGTCTATTTTCTTATTCAGCCTGCTAAAAACCTGAAAATGTATAGAAAAGCAGATACATCAATAATTACCAAATTTGTTGTAACAAAACGGAAAGAAAAGACTGTATATTCCGTGAACAATGGCAGTAAATACCAATGAGCTTTTCGCATTTTGAATTATAGAGTTTATAAAAGCATTTTTTGGCACGGAGGAGCAATGGTGGGTTTTGTGTGTGTAAACTCTAGCAAAAACATATACCCGGCCTGATTCTCTGGAAAAAAGGCTGATTCGGCAAACTGTTGTGAGCTTATTTTGTTGTACCCTCTTAGAAATCAACAAAACTTGAAAACAAAACTTTGAAATAAACAGGCGCATATAATAAATGCATATTGACCAAAAACCACCTGTACATTGTGCGAAATAGAAAATAATAAAACGCATCCATATATCTTTTCCTTTACAAAAATGCGCATTTTTGTTTTGAAAAGGGGGTGTGATTCTTGAAGCAATTTAGCAATCAACCAGATATTTACTTTTTTGCATACAGCGTGATGTTTATTACCAGCTAGTGACAAGGAGATTTTCTTGGCCACAGATGCAACTATACATGTTTTTTAGCTTATAAACAATTCTGGTATCTATATTTGGTAAGCAAGCTAAAGCGTATAAACAAAGACGCAAGGATAGAGGTGGATTCTAACTTTAAGAAGCAACATGTTCTACCAAACTACTGCAAGACAAAATGTAAGCTGTCTCGTGGGATTCAACAAACAAAACAGCACGGTCATGCTTGGGGGGAAGAGGAAGAGAAAAGAAGGAATAACTAGAGTACCTGAAAGGAATTAGGCAAAAAAGGATAAATTGAAAAAGGAGATGCATTGGAAATATTTATTCGGCCACCCTAATTATCTTGCTGCCAGTCTTGTTAAAGATTGAATGCTTCGGCATCATCCTCATTCCCTATCCCTCTTTTCTAAACTGCTTGTTTACAAAGGGAAGAGTGTTGAATTAGCTCTTTTATTCTTGCTAGATTGGGGGAATTCTAATGTCTATTCTCCTTGCAGCTAAAAAAAAGGCAAATTAGTGAGAGCAACTGTATGGCAGATTATTTATGCTAATTTTTTTAAGATACAGCGGTGTTTAAAATTAGCTGCACAGCTCAGTTGCTTCTTAATCATTCCTTCTACTCTGACGTAATTAGCCGGCCATTTTCTCTCAATCTGATGCTAGGCGCCAAAGCATAGCTAGGTTATTTTCCAGCGCTTAAAGCAAAATGTAGAACGCGCACAAAACACTTTGGCAGTAAACAATCGCGTTAGATTGAATGCTAGCGCATTTGAAGGTTCTCTTCCCCCGACCTTTTTTTGATTTACAGAACAAAACAACCAAAAGTGATGCAATGACTTTATTGAAAGAGAAAAGCACGACAATGCAACATGGCTATACATTAATTGCATCCACCTTTGCTTATTCTCGAGCAGCTTGGGCAGCTGTAGAGAGCTCAGAGAAAATAATAAAGGCAAGTGTGGATAAACATAGCAGCGCAAGCGCAATAAATTAAAAGGGGCCAAAAAGAGCACGTGGAATGGAATGCATGTGTGCAGGAAAGGGGGGAGAGGAGATGCTAAAGAAAGCGTGAAGCAAGGTCGAGGAGGTTCATTTATTTGGAATAATGGGACCTTGGGCGATCGGTAATTCTTTTTTAGCAAATCATTTTTAATGCATGCTGCTTGAGTACTTGATCTTCCTTATTACCGGTGGCTCGGGGCCAGGCTTTTGCTTCTTGGTTGAAGAGACATCCCCGCCATGCTCGGCTGCTTTAATTTGATGCTCTAGCATAGCATGCAGTTTCGCAGGCGTAGGATTCACTGCATCATTCTTTTTTAATGGTTTATAAAAAAAATCCTAGTGTGTCTATGCACCAGTAGGCAGGAATCCCCCACCACTTGAGCGCTATGCATTAATAAATGCATGCCGGCAGTTTAACTCCCTCTTCTCACAATCAACTAATGTCTGAGACGGGACCAGCATGCCCATGTGAGTGCAAACATACGCTTGTGCTGGCACAATGATAATCTAGCAGCCTGTAAATGGCAGAAGGTTCAGATCGAGTTTTTTTTTTTTCGCTCTTTATAATCCGCTTCCTCCCGCCAAGAACCACAACAAAGTAAAATCAGCGAGAATAATGCGTCAATAAATTAGACCGGGCCATTTTACAAAAATTGTGAGAAACTTTTGTACTTTGTAAACGACTGCGTGAAATAGAAGGCATTGTGCGCAAGATATTGCTTTCTGTGCTTGTAATGTCAGCTAGAAAATGTTTACATTATGTGGACTGGGAAAAGATTTAGAGCCTAGTCCACTTGAAAAAAAAAGGTGGAGCATGAAAAAACTCACCTCCCTTTTTCCTTTCAAATATACACACGGTTTTTTTTCTTTTTCAGTCTGTTTATAGCAGGACGGCTGCACGTTTGAATGCAGGCGTTTATGATGGTGCAATAAAGTACATTGTTTGACGTGGCAAATATGTTGGCACCTTTTTCTTTCGCTTTTGAAGAATGGGCCCAAAAATTATTTTGGCAAAATGGAGGGGGGATGTAATAACCCACCAGGCTATGCCCGAGGCGGCAATGTCCCGCCCCCGAGGAATTTTGGTTCTTGACTGCCCGTTTTTGGTTTTTTTGTTTGGCATATCTGACAAAAAGGGTGCTCAAATGGACCTTTGAGACAAAATGAAAAAAAACAGCATTTTCCAAACAGGCCAAGTGCCCTACACTCCCGTCTCTTTCCAAAGTAGTTTATTTTGCAGGTGCAATAAGGGGGGTGTAAAAGCTAATGTGTAATTGCCTCCCCCCTTTTTTTTATTTACTCTGAGCCCTTGGAGTATTTAATCCCACTGCTCTGCTGGCCACAACATGAAGAAGACCAGCCACTTTCCAACAGTTTATATCAGGCTCAGCCCATCTATCTTCTTAAACCTTAGCCTTTCTTCTTTTTGTCTTATTCCGCTCTCTCTACATCGGGTCCTATTTTTTTTTTTGGCTTTGTAATAACACCAGAAAATACTAGGATTTGCAATACCTTCCCCCCAGGTTTATATTCCCCCTTTCTCTCTTATAGACTGGCTATTTCATACTCCGCTCCAAACATCTCGGTCTCTCTTTCTCCCTCAAATACTACTGCAAAAGGGATAAACAGCCAAAAAGAGGGGTCTTTAAGACTTTACGATAATTTTCCAGTTTAAGCATCATCAAAAAGAACTTGCCTTAAATGGACTCTGCAGCTGGTTTGTACCGCCACCACACACAGCAATCTGCGGCCTCAACTGCCGGAGGTCTCTATCCAATGAGCGCCAGCGGTGATGCAAGTACGTCCGGGACTCCACCCTCTGTGGGCAGTAACGTCGATACCACATACGCTACCGTGCCATCACACCAGCACATGAGCGGTCTGGCGCTGGATGGGGTTGCCCTGGACACATCCAGTGACTGCCAAAGCTTGAACGCACAGGGCCTGGCGCATATGCCGTCGCTGTCCTCATCTTATTCGCCGTTTTCTGCGTCGTCAACAGCCGTTTCTGCTCCAGCCTATACGCCCGCGGGCGTTTCTTCATTCGGTAAGTTTATTGCTATTCTGATTCCTCTACTTGAGTTTTTTTTTTTTTTTTGCGACCATTTATTTCCCTCCTTTTTCCTCAGCAAAAAAAAAAAAAAAAAAAGTCGTATTTTTGAATCCATGTCCCCCTTCTCCCTACTGTCCCTAAACAGTTTCGAATTTTGTGAACCAGAGTCAACTTTAAAAAAATATCCACAGATTCGCTGCTTAGTATCCTTAATTGACGTCGGTTGCAGCTGCTGCATGCGTCCTATTTACTAAAATGTGGATCTTGACATAAACAAATGGGGGGATTCCTACTATATTGCAAAAATAGTCTGCTAATATTCTTTTGCAAACTATTTTTGCATAAGAATAGAGAAGGCTACATGGAAGCTGGCCGGCTTTTCACTCTGTCTGCTTTGCAGCCTTCTGTGCAAATCTAGCCGCGTATTTTCCTTATCCTGCGTTCATCCCGGTTCTGCTTCAAGATGAACAAGGCATGGGAAAAATACGCGGCTGGATCTACACCGGGAGGTAGGCTAGTACCCGTTTATGCAGGATTTTGGAAATACGCGAGTGCTTATAAACACTCGCGTAATTTTGAATCCTGCATGACGGTACTTAAATTGCTCCCTTGGGACTTCCTAACTGGGACAAGCAAATCAGCACATATTGCTGTACATCTGCACGTTTCGTTTATATGCGTGTGCGCAAAAGCAAAGGAGGGAATTGGGTGTGAGTCTAAAGTTGAGGACAATGCTCAATATTTCCGCCTTGCTGGGCATCACTCTTGTCCGGACAGGAGTTATTCTTTGCACCAAAGCTAATATCCCAGGCGCTTGCACTTACCAGGCTTTGCATCTTATTTCTGGAGCCTTGAACAATTAAAAAGGCATCGCTTCCTCCCTCCCTCCTCTCCCTCCCAAGTAACTCGTCGATTTCTTTTTTTTGCCAAACATTTTATTTTGCCTTTGTTACCTTGCTGGCTATACTTTCTCGCTAAACATACAATGTTTTGCCGTTTAGATCTGTCATTTGCCTATCCGCCACAGCCTCGCGATGCAATCGGATCGGTTCTACTTGATTCACAGGCGCTGGGCATGTTCAGCAGCCAAGGCCAGTTTGACAACATGCATGCCTACACACCATCCATAACAAGCGGCAGCGGGCTGATGGGCTCATCGACACCTATGACTGCTGGCTCTACCTTCCCAGCATCTCATCTCGACATGTCGATGACCCCGACTTCTTGCTCGGCAGCACCGGCAACCTGTGCAGACGCTGCCGCCGCCGCTGCCGCCGCTGCCATTGCCGCTGCAGCTTCTTCAGCTTCGCCGCTGGGTATGTCGCTGATGGCATCTACGCCTCTGTCAAGCATACAGCCGCCGCAGCTTCCGACAGCCAACTCGGCTCCGCCGGATATGCTCGAGTTTCCGTCGGACTCCCTGCGCGCATCGTCAGTGGCCACATCCGCTGCAGCTATGGCGGCGGCGGCAGCAGCTGCAGCAGCAGGGGGCTCGCCAGGTCCAACTAATGGCAGCGCTAAGAATGCAGGACGGCGGGCACGCCAGCACAATGGCACCACAGAGCACCGCTATCGGCGCAAGTCCGTGATGGAGTCATCGGCGGCTCTGGGAGTAGGACCGAGCAGCAGTAGCAACAATGGCAGTAATACAGGCCATAGCGCACCACGCAGCGTGTCATCATCGACATCCCTGGTTGATACTGGAAGCCAGGCGTACCGCTTTGAACATGTGTTTTCTGTCAACGAAGTGGCCAATCGCGACAGCGCTACTGCATTTGCTGGGTTCCGAAACCATCATCAGCAGGCATATCTCGCTTCATCGTCATCGCCGGCAACATATGCATCGGCAGCCAATACTGCATTTGACAAGAGCACACCAGGCCTGCCGCTTGGTTTTGGCGTGTCTTCGCCTTCGCTGGCTATTGGCGGAGGCGCATCTAGCGGCGAGCTCAAGCCCATGGCCATGTCGTGCAGTGACTCGCAGCATCTGCCAAGTGAAAGCACAAGTGTCAGCACTACTCGTACACCTGGCGCAGCCGCACATGCGCTGCGTATGAATCTGGGCCACGGAGCTCTTGGCCTGGCAGGCAGCCGGCTGGCATCGCTGACGGTAGATACACCGCCGCTTACAGCGCAGTGCTCCGAAGACGAAGATGATCGTGATGCAAGCACGCGCAAGCCGTCTCAAAACTTTGAGGTTGGTGTGCACATCGATACCACTGCAGCAGGGCATTCAGGTGGAATAGCCAGCTACCTGGGTTGTGGCAGTGGTGCTGGTACAATGCCGGCTTCATCAGCTGTCGGTATGGCAGCAGCAGTGGGCCTGGGCGACTTTACAGGCGGATCTCTGTACCCGATGCACAACTTTTGTGGAATGGAAATCAAACCAGCAGACAGCATTGGTAATGCAGGCATGGTGGATGGTCCAGTCAGCATGATGTCGGTGAACCCAGCAGATATCTCGACTGCTGAGCATGCGATGATGCCCGAGTTTAAGCCCATGAATCTTGCTGCTGCTGCGGCTGCTGCTGCCGTCGCTGCTGGCGGATCGGCAGCAGCGGCGTCAAAACGGCGGGGCCGCAAGACGGGCGAGGCATCAGCATCAAAGAAACGCAAAGCCAGTGGACAGGCAAAGGCATGTGCATCGCATGGCGGTGATAAAGCTGGAGATGGGAGCTGCTCAGAGATAAAGTGCCCACATCCAGAGTGTGACAAGTCGTTTACGCGCAAATATAATCTCAAGTCGCATGAGCGCACTCATACAGATGAGCGGCCATACCAGTGTGACATTTGTGAGCAGCGGTTTAGCCGCAACCACGATCTGAAGCGACACAAGAAGATCCACACGGGAGCACGGCCATTTACGTGCCAGTTCTGCGGGCGGGGGTTTGCGCGGGCAGATGCACTAAGCCGGCACACATCCAAAGGACCTACGTGCAAGCGCACGGCGTCGGCAGCACGGAACCGAGCGGCTATGGGATCAGGAGCTACGGGAGCACCATCACCCGCAGCGGTAGCGGCAGTGTCGGTTGCAGGCGGGCCATTTGCTGCATTTTCAGCAGCAATGCAACAACAACAACAACAACAAGGCACAATCTCATTGCCACCGGCGCCGCCACATATGAATGCTGGACAGCCAATGAATTCGATGGATTCCATTGGCATCCATATGCCCTAAATTCAAAATTTCTTTCTCTCACAGTCAAACAACAACAGCAAGACATCTTTATTTGTAAATTTTCACAGCTTTTTTTATATTGTCTTTCTAGTAGATTCTACCAATTAAAACAAATTAGTGAATGTGGCAACATTGAGTGAATAAAGAAATCAATGCCAGCTGGTTTAAAAAAAAAAAAAAGTAACTTGTAAAATCTTTATTTACATGTAGGAATGCAATATATGCACGTAATTTTTTTTTGTTTTGTAGAAGTATCTGAGTTGGGCAGGGGATTAGCCACATTTTAAGGTTTGTCTTTTTAAAGTTTGGGATCGACTTTACTTGGGGAGAGTAAGGGATAAAAAAAAAAGGCCACTCTGTTATTCAGAGAGACTTTCAAGCATATCTTTGCATATAGATGGTTTTATTTTGATATTTTCAAATCACGTGCGTACAGCCCATTACCACCATAACAATCAGCATTGATATATGTTTGAAGGGGTCAATATCGAGTTTTTAAAAGAGTATAGAGAGTGGAGAGTTGGTTTCTATTATATAATATTTCTGGAATTAAAAAGAGACTGGAAGGAGCAAGGTGTGGACGATAAAAAAAAACATGGCAGAATTCGTAGTCAGTCATCAATTAGTATCGTTGGATATAGATTTTGAGCGACAAGTGGTGCGAGGAGTGACAGAGTTATCAATAGAATCTAAAGTAGAAGAGTTGGGAAAAGTGCGATTACATTGTGAACGACCAGGCAAGTATTAAACACAAAGCTAGAAGAAAGAAGGGAAAGAGAGAGAGAGAGAGGGAGAGAGAGAGAAAAAAAAAAGGATACTAAAGAAGGACGTTAGTGGTAAGAAGAGCTTGGGTGGAAGGAGTGGAAACAACATTTAAGCAACGGCGACCAGAGACACGGCAACATGTGGTGAATAAGCTTCTGGGAAGTAGCGAGGAGAGCGACTTGGAGATCAATGTTTACGGGCATATGCGGGTGCAAAAGACTCTAAAAGTCCGGGTGGAGTTTTACGTGGTGCGGCCCAGCGCCGGGCTGATATTTGGACGGGACGGGTGGACGGTTTATACGGCGGCACGGCAACATCCTAGTAGTGCGCGGCAATGGATGCCCTGTGCCGATACAATGGAAGGCCGGAGTACATGGGACATGTTTATTAGCGTGCCGGCATGCACGGGGGCAATGGAGCCAATGACAGTGGTAGCATCGGGTGAGCTGAGTTCATTGGTGGCGGATCCGAGAGACCCGCGAAGACGCGTCTTCCGATATGTCGTGTCAACGCAGACGGCAGCATGGGCGCTGGGATTTGCAGCGGGACCGTTTGTAAGCGCATGTGCGCTGGACGGACGCAGGCTGGAGAGCGGAGGAGGAGGGCATAATGCGCGGCTACGGCAAGCCACAGTGGAGGCGGTGGGCGGAGTGTTTGCATTTGCAGGGCGTGGATATGACGTCAGCGAGACATGTGGGTTTTTGCCGGAGGCGCTGGCATTCTACTCGCAGGAGTTTGGGGCGTACCCATATGCATCCTACAAGGTGGTGTTTGTGGAGGGGCTGGGTGGCGTGATAACGTGTGCATCGCTGACGCTGGTAGACGCAGGGCTGGTGCACACGGCAGGGGATATTGAGGCGGCATATGAGGCGCGGCAGGTGCTGGGGCACGCGGCGGCACAGCAGTGGTTCGGGACACATGTGACGGCAGAAACGTGGGCGGACCAGTGGCTGGTAGTGGGACTGGCAGGGCATATGGCGGGCCAGTTTGTGCGGCACAATCTGGGAACAAACGAGCAGCGGTATCGGCTGCGGCGCGACATGGCGCGGCTGAGTCACGCGGACGTAAACCAGAAGCCGCTGAGCTACGCGGGCCAGGGCGCGTGGACGGCAGCCGAGGCAGAGTTTGGCGCGTTGAAAGCCCCGATCGTACTGTATATGCTGGACCGGCGTATGCTTCGCGGTGGCGTGGCGTTGGGACTCGCGCGAGTGGTGCCCAAAGTGTTGGTGGCAGCAATGGGCGGCGACCTGGGTCCGGCCAATGCTGTGGGCACTGCGTGGTTCCTGCGTACATGCCGCCGCGTGAGCGGAGTGGACATTGCCGATTTTGCCACGCAGTGGGTGTACGGGGCAGGGTGCCCTGTGTTCCATGTAGGATATGCGTTTAACCGTAAGAAGCTCGCTGTAGAGATCACCCTGCATCAGGAATGCACCAATACCCATGCAACGGCACCCTGGGCGCGCCCACAGCTGTTTGCCGGGCCCATGACTGCGCGTATCCGTGAGGCCGATGGCACGCCCTACGAGCATGTGCTGGATATCCGTCGTGAGCCTACAGCGCGCTTCGAGGTGCAATTCAACACAAAGTACAAGCGTATTCGGCGTAGTACACGCCGTTTCCACATGCGCCAGATGGCAGCAGCTGCCGAGGAACTCAACATCAACACAGAGGTTCTGGGGCTTGACGACGCTGACGACAGCAACATTGCGCTCTTTGGTGCCGAGAACGCCCGCGAGAAGCACGACTGGCGTGTTGTTGAATGGGGCGAAGCCGATGAGCACAGTCTGGCTAGCGCTACCTTTGAGTGGATCCGCATGGACTCTGACCTGGACTGGGCCTGCGTCATGCACTTTGAGCAGCCCGATTTTATGTGGGCTGCCCAACTGCAGAAGGACCGCGACGTCGTGGCTCAGCTGGATGCCGTGGATGCTCTGCAGCATTTGCCGTCTGCCGCTGCTTCTACCACTTTGATGCGCACGGTCATGGATGCCCGTGTCTTCTATCGCGTGCGGGCCGATGCCGCCTTGGCCCTGGCACGGCTGGCCACCCCACAGCTGTCCTGGGTTGGCTTGCACCATCTGGTCAAAATTTATAAGCGCCGCTTCTGCCTGCCGCCTGCGTCCGGTGGTTCCGGCGATGACGAAGCTCTGAATGCTCCGCGTCTGCCACGCCCTAACAACTTTGCCAACATCAGCGAGTACTTTACGCAGCTGGCCGTTATTGCTGCCCTCTCCAACATCCGCGATCACTACGGCGAAGCTCCGCTGCCTGCCCGCCGCCTGCTTCTGCAGGCCCTGCGTTTCAACGATAATAGCGAGAATGTCTTCAGCGACTGCCGCTACACTGCTGCTTTGGTCCGCGCTTTGGCAAATTGTGTGATTGCCAGCTCCCGCTTTGCCAAGCGCTTTTCTCTGGGTGCTCCCGAGGATGCCGTGCTGCTTGAAATTGAGCGTGTGCGTAAGCTGGATGTGCTAGTACCCTCCTTCCAGAACGTTGTCACGTGCGCGTGTCTTGATGCATTGGTGCGGCTGGCCGTAGTGCAGCGCAGCCAGCCGCTGCTCAACACTGCAATGCTGTGTGCCATGGCTGACGTGAGCGCCTGTGCTCCAGTCCGCGAGCGTGCCATTGGCGGTCTCTTGCTGCACTGGGGGCTGCGTGACAAGCGAGCGGCTCGCTTTTTTGTTGCCCTGGCCAGCGATACAGAGTCACCGGTAGTCGCAAGGACTACTGCCCGCTTTGTTATGCTTGCTGCAATGCTGCGGGCCATGTCTTTTGGCCAGCAACACAGCAGCTTGTTGTTTCAGGAGCAGCAGCAACAGGGGTCGGATCTGCGTGAGCACATTGATACCGACGCACGGCTTGTGGGTGGTCTGGAGGCCCTGATCGATGATGCCTGGGGCGATTCGCCGCAGCTGCGTCTGCTATTGGCTTCATCTGTTTACGATGCTGCGTTGGATCCTGATGCACACCGACTGCTAGCTTTGCTGCATGCATTGGTTTACCAGGTCAAAGATTCGACTATACCACCACAGCCGATTGCTTCGCGAAAGAAGCTCAAGATCAAGATGGGCTCGCGTAAGGCGAGACGGTCATCAGGGTCAAGAAAAGGATCTCGGGTACGCTCGAGTATGTCCAGTGATAGCGAGGATACTCCGTTGGCAGTTTCTGCCTCAGCAGTGCTGAATAACGAGGATGAGTTTGTGGATATTGGCGACTCGTATGGGCTGCCGCCTATTGCTGGCACTCGTCCTCCGCCTATTTCTACTTCCGACCGGCATATGGATTCTCCTGCTTATGAGCCTCCATCACGCCCTGAATCCTCCGTTCCCGAGCAGCAGCAGCAACAACAACAACAACAACAGCAGCAGCAGCAGCAGCAGCAGCAGCGGGATAATGGGCAGCAAACACCTCCGATTAAAGTCAAGCTTAAGCTTAAATTTGGTAAAGCTGCTTCTCCTGTACGCGTTGCTTCTCCGCCCTATTCATCCACGTTGCCAAGGATATCTTCTCCGCTTGCTGCATCTCCTGATCGCACCAACAGGTCTCCTTCACCAGCAGTGCACCTTGCAGCTAAACCTGAACCCACACCTGCCGAGCCTGCAGAGAAATTTACAGTGGCTGAACCTGCAAGCGGCTCCAATGGAATTTCTGGCGACGAACGCAAATTTCTGTTCCGACTGCTACGCAAGCTTGGACGGCACCCATCGGCGTTTCCCTTTCTGGGACCTGTTGATGTGGTGCGTGATGGCTGCCCCACCTACTATGAGGTTATTAAACATCCGATGGACCTGGCTACCATAAAGATGAAACTGGAGCAAAAGAAATACCCTGCTTTGAGCGACTTTATGAGCGACATGCGGCTGATGTTTAATAACTGCTATGTGTTTAACCCTCCAGAAACCCCAGTTTATAATATGGGGAAAGAGGTAGAAGCGGCATTTGATACCGAGTGGGATAAGCTGAAAGCCTATCAGCAGCAAAAGCAAGAGCAGAAGCCGGAGGTGGAAACTCCTGTAAAGAAGAAGCGGCCGGGTAAAGCGGCAGCTGAGTCGGCAAGTAGTTCGGCGAAAAGAAGCAAGCCGTCTAAAAAGAAGGCTCGGGTGCAGGATGCTCTGGACGATCCTGAAGCCATTATAGCTTTGTTGGATAAAACTCAACCACAAAAGCCCCAGGAGGTGCCTGGTGACTGGCACAGCATGTGTCGTCGGGTTTTGCTGCGTTTGCAAGCACAGCCAACTGCAATGGAGTTTATGATGCCTGTGGATCCGATTAAACAAGGTGTGCCTACTTACCCTGATATAGTCAAGAATCCGATGGATCTGGGAACTATACGCAAAAAGCTTGATCGCCATCAGTACAGCAATGAGCACGAGTTTTATGCCGATGTGAAGCTGGTATTTTCCAACTGCTTCTTGTTTAATCCTCCCGACACGATGGTTTATAACCAAGGCCGTGCTTTGGAAGACTTTTTTGAGACCATTTGGAAGCAGTTGGCAAAGAGCGGTGACTCAGAAAACCCTCAGATCCCTCCTGATCTGCTTATGAATGAAGTTGCGTTGGATTGCGCTAAATCCATTATCAACAAGCTTAAGCGCGACGAGTTCTTGTGGCCATTTATACATCCAGTGGACCCTGTGGCTTTGGATATCCCCGTTTACTTTGATATCGTCAAAAACCCCATGGACTTTTCGACTATTCTCAAAAAACTCAGTAAAAAGTCGTACAAGTACGTGGCCGAATTTGTCGCCGATATCCAGCTGATCATCGATGACTGCTTCTTGTTTAATCTTCCCGATACACCTGTCCATGAATGTGGCAAAAAGCTTCATCAGGCTGCTTTTAATTTGCTACAGCCCGACCATTGGGACCGTTGGCTAGCTCATCCTTGAGTTTTTTTTTTTATTATTAATAATAATACTATTCAATATTCACTGCCACGACGAAGATGATGATAATGATGCTGTTCCCGGAATATTGCTATATTCAGTTGGCTCTTGCTGGTTACCATGCGGTGCTTGTCCCCCAGAGTTTAACTGCGAATGACGATGGTACTGCTGTCCATTGTTATCATTCCAGCGCTTCCGGTGATAATTGTTGTTGTTGCGGTTCCGACTCTGCTGGTTGGTTCCGGTGTTGCTATTGGTACTTCCTGATCCACGCCGTCTGTATCCCGAGTGTTGGTAATACGGCTGCTGGTAGTTATGTCCATATGTTGGTGGCTGCTGCGTCTGCTTTTCTTGTGGTGCCCACATGTATGATGCTGCTTGCTGGCGATGTTCAGGATTTGCCAACCCTCTTGCATCGGTTACAGCTTCAGCTTGCTGTTGCGACTGTTGTGGCTGCTGCTGCTGCTGCTGCTGCTGCTGCTGCTGCTGCTGCTGCTGCTGCTGCTGCTGCTGCTGCTGGTGCTGCTGCTGGTGCTGGTGCTGGTGCTGGTGCTGGTGCTGGTGCTGCAAGTGCATCGATGTAGGACGGCTAGAGTTTGATCCCAACTCTACCGAATGCAGCGAGTCGTTGTTTTCTGATCCTCCTGTTGCTGCTGTGGACAAGTTTGACGCATCTACATGTGGGTACATAAATGTCCCTCCAGCCACCATCATCTGGTGATGATATATATCGACATTGGGCATCACTGCCTGTGGAGCCACTGCATTCGGATCTGCGCCTCCTCCATGACTAATTATCGCTGCCTTGCTACCTCCAGCTTCCACATTACCAGTTGCCAAATGGCCTCTTGCCCATGATTCTGCCATATCTGCTACTGGTGGCATTGTAGCAGCCAGTACCGCGCTTGCGGGTGCCGGTGATCCACTGACTGGTGTACCTGTGGTTGCTGCAGTCATGCCCACAGAATTGGGTCCTAGCATGCTGTACATGTGGGGTGGCAGGTATCCATACTGCATTGCAATGTGTGGTGGGTACGGCAGCGGCATCATTCCAAAGGCCCCCGGCACTGACACTCCACCGGCCCCAGTAGCTGCTGTCCAGCCTGGCCCGGCCGTGCCTGCCATTGGCATGCCAAATACACCAAATCCTCCAGGATGCTGATGCCCTGTGGGTGCATTCTCGTTTGGTACTGGCATTGAAACTGCGCTATTAGCAGCTGTTATCTCAGTGTCGCTTTGCCCAGAACCGCTTGCTTCCACTGCTGCTTTTGCACCTGCACTGGGTTCAGCGCCCATTTTCGTGGGATGAGCAAACCCACCTACGTTACGACCCCCGTCACTATCATGCCTGCCTGCACTCTCTGCAGCTACTGGCTGCGTAGGCACAGGCATAGATACAGTTGACACTTCTTGCTTGATATCGCTATTATCTTTGTTGTCAGTCCCTTCTACAATATCAGCCGATGCAATAAATGAAAGCCCGCCTGGAGGCACCACTACCTGCATGCTAAACTCGCTATCTTCCGATCGAGCACTTCCTGGATCCACTGTCAGCGCGGCGATCTTGGGCATCTTTACTGCTTGTGACTTGACAATAACCTTTGCCAATGCTGTGTCTGCTGGTTGCGCCTTTAGCAGCTGGTCCACAGCCTCAGCCAGCTGCTGGTAACTCATCGGATTTGCCCCTGTCCACCCAGGCACCAGCACATCTTTGCGGGAGCTAAATGACCGCAGATGCCGCGCAATGTCCATAAAGTCTGGAGATAGCTTTTCATCCGGACTTGCACCAGAGATACCTGCAGTCAGCATAGCATAGAATTTCTCAACCATGGACCGGGCCTGAGAATGGTGGGCTTTAGCACCAGATAGCTGTGCAGCTGCATAGGCAAGCCGCAGCGCTTGATAGTGTACTTTTGCTTCATCATCCAGTGCCTGCTGCCGGCCCCTCATTTCAGCTGCGCCTATCTCTTGCTTTTTGAACGTGTCAGATGCTGCATCATTCACCATGCTGCAAATCTCATCCAAATCGCTTATCAATGCCTGAACGCTTTCGCCTCTTGATGCCGTCTTATCCTTGCTCTCCACACTCTTTGACTTTTTACTATACACCTATATTTTGCTTATTGCTTAATATATGCAAAGCAAAGGAGGAAGAAAAAAAAAAGAGGGAGATATCTCCTAATTATTTAAAGGCAAATAAAGAAATAGCATACAATACGCTCTTGTGTATATGCACAATGCGTTTAAGACACTCAAAAGCACAGAACTTGGGAACTTACAAGTTTTTGGCGCAAAGCCTGCAGACGGTCGGCGATGGTAGCTACGTTATCGCCATCACTTGCCACTGCAGTATGACAGGTTGAAGACGGTTTATGATCCGCCGATGACTTTGTAGCACTAGCATCCTTGGATGTCTGAACATTACTGCTCTTTGATCCCTTTGCCATTAAACCAGTGTTTTTTTTTGTCTTGTTACAATACTAATAGCGCCCAGTGACTGATTATAAAAAAATAAAACGGTAAAGAGAAAACGATTAGCTTCACTAATAATGAATGGAGCGATTGGCAAAAGAAGCAAGAGCTTGTAAGAACAATAGTGAATTTTTAGCTGAAAAAAAAAGCGAAATGACAAGCTTCGTCTTTTCCTCCCCCCCTTTTTTTTTCCCGCCAAGTTTGGCCAAGCTTGATCCTTTGATTGTTTGTTTATTTTCTTTCCTTTATTATTTTTAGTGACGAATGAGCAGCAACATTAACGATTCAGATACATTAGAGGGTAAGTTTGGTAAAACTATCCTTACAGAAGCTCGACCAAGCAAAAGAGAGGCTTTCTTTTAAAAAAATATATAAAGTAGAGAAACTGTAGTTTTAGGGCAATTGTCTCTGGAGACTGGTGCAGGACTGACCAAGCAACAGCTGTCCATAGCCATGAGTCTGCTGCGTCAAGGGGTCAACCCCAGCGCACTCGTAGCCATCACACAAGAGCTCCGCAAAGAAGCACAGTTCATAACCAGCCAGCAACCAAAGTAGCCACTATAGGTTTTGCAATAAAGAAAAAAATGTCAATATTTTGTGTTTAATAAGAAGACCTTTTTTTTAACCCCCAAGCTTATGAAAAAATAATTAATCAGACTTGGCAGCAACCTTCTTGACACCCTCACGGAAACCGTTCTTGAAACGGATGTTGACTGTCTTCAAGTAGCGCATGCGGCCGGTGCCGGTGGTCTTTCTGCGCTTGGCCTTCATGCCCCAGTTGTACGAGCGGATCTTGGCCGAAGGATATCCGCACGATGCGCACGTCTTCTTCTGGTTGTGGAACGCACGGTTACCGCAGCGTCTGCACAGGGAGTGCGTCTTGTTGTGGCGCTTACCGAAGCTCGTGGTACCCTTGGTCTACACATTAAATTGCCCGCAGAGTTTCATTATTAGCCCAAACTCGCTATTTTAACATTTATAGGGTTGTGGAGGAAACAGGAGAGACTGATATCTTCAATAAGCAGGGCTGAGAGCTGGCTAAGCTATGAAGTATAGCTGTGCAACAGAGCAAGATTGGGTAGAATCTGCTGCATTAAGAGAACTGAAAATACATTTCGAATCGCCTCCAAATTGAAGGGTTTGCAGTACCCATCTCGGTGTCATGTTCAAACAAAGCCGTTTCAGCCCTCTGTGTCAATGGATTCGTACAAACACTTTATCAGGAGCGGTATACTAGAAAATTCCGGTGCATCCATCGTGCGCATCCATCCTTTCTGGCATTTTTTTTTTTTGCTGCTGCGAAAAATAGAACGGGCAATATCCTCTCTCTCTCTCCCTCCCTCCCTTCATATCCTTCCACCATACTAGTGTCGAGTACTGACCATTTTTGAAATAGATTTCTACTATCAAAAAAAAGAGTGATATTGCGAAAAGAGAGAATCCACGTCTGCTCAAAAGACAAATAAAGTAAAGCAGCTTGCCGCTTGATCAGAAAATTGTAAAAAAAATTACCTCGATTGGATTTAGCTACAAATTCACGTGCTAATCGGTTCCGGTGATTAAATCGAGGTTTAATGAAAATTTAATCTTTATTGATTTATTCAAGGGTTTGTTTCGTTTTTTTTTATCGGACGATCCGATGCGGAATCAGCTTTACAAAATAAGGTGTCGATCTTGTGCGGGGGGTTTTTTTTAGATGTTTTTTTTAAAAAGAAAAAAGATCATTTGAGGACAATACAAATACAATTTCATGCATTTTACCGCTAAATGAAAGAGCCGATTTGCATTTTTAGAAAAGACAAATGATTTGTTTATTACAGGCGATTCACAGTCATTGTAAAAAAAAAAGCGGAGCTATCTCTACAAATAAGCTTTAGCCAACCACTATCAGTACTGGGAAAAGCTTGTTAATCGTAAATAAAAAACCTTCCACGTGGGTAATGAAATCTAGGTTTTATTGAGCTGCACAAATGGGCAAGAGAACGATGGCAAAACTTAGAGACTGTATAGTACGGACAAGTAGGGCAGATCACTTCTTTAGCAAAGAACAGGCTATTGCAATTGGCTCACAGCAGTTGGCAAAAAAAGCTAAATCTAATAAAGTATATAAAAGGTAAAAAGATTTACAAGATTGCGTATCGGACACGAGGTAAAAAAAAAACACCTGAGTTGCACAAATCTCGGTGAATGTGAAAGTAAAATTTCTACCGGGGGTGGGTTGCAATAAAAAATTTTTTAATTGAAAAATTACAAAGATTTGCTTTTTTTTTAATGCGGCGATTGAAGAACAAGATTTACTTGCAATTTTGTTGTTATTGGAGAAATTGAAGGAAAAATGCAAAAGGATGCTTTCCTCTTTTCCATGCGAAGCCGGAGAATCTCGCACAAAAGCCGATTTCACGATGCAATTGGTTTTTCTTTGTGGGTATTCTTGTGGATGAAAAAGGGGAAAATCCCTGACTTCGGCCAAAAATGGGATTTACCAAATGCCAAAACGCTGAAGCTTGTGCCGAGCCAAACAAGAAACATCCAACCCCGTGGCAGACAAGTTTTGCTGCTGGCTGTAATTAAGAAAAAAAAATGCCAACTTTATGTCATATTGCCAAGGACCCAGTAAAAAAAAACCCCGCGTTCATTTCTAAGTTTAATTTGAATTAGAAAATAAAAAACTAGGCTTGTTTTTTTTTTCCATGCTGGCATGAATGGATTTTTCTTTACGCTGCAAGTTTAAATGAGTGTGTCTTTATGCCACATTATCAATTGCGGAGGATTATGCAGTGCATTGCCAAAATAAATTGTGTTAAATATAAAATCAATTCGTGTCTAGCTAGGAAAAAAAAAAAACAAAGCAGGCGTGCTATTCATGCATCAACTCGGAAATTGTACCATCCTTGTTTTTCAATTGGCAAAATTCATTCGGCAATTGGGGGGAGAAACTCCATTTTGCAAACAATAAATGTTCAGCCAGAGACATGTCAATCATGAATCTCCAAAAATATCGTGTTCATGTTTTGTTTTGTATATCGAACCATTTCTCTCCCCAAAGATTGTTTACACAATGTGCATATAACAAAATGCCAGCCAAGCGCTGCGATTTGCCAAGTGCAATTCTTTTTCAATAATAGAGACATATATTTGATTATACATTGATAGTAAATAATGCAAATGATATTTGCCTTTCCCGGTGGAATTGCAAGCATGCATATCCCCGAGTATGTATTTTGCTGGACATTCTTTTTATTGCAATTACAAACATGCTTTCTAAGCTGAACACATTAATGTGGTAGATCATTCAATGGCTAAAATATCTGTTTCCAATTATCGGTCTGCCCTTTATTAGCCTTGATGAGTATTAAAAAGAAACCCCCCAATTCTTTTGTTGTCGTTGCGCAGACCCACCGAGAAATATTAATGCTCAGCCCGGAAAAAGCAAATCATTATCTGTTGAGCGCAATGTATAGTGTTCAAGCCCAACCTTTCTTTGGCATTCTTTCAAAAAAGGATAATTTAAGGCGGGTGGCTTTAGAAAGCTCAGAGGAACTCGGCGTATAGTGAAGGCCCGAACCACCTCCTTGATGTGCTAATGTTAGAAACAGCGCACGAGGCTGGCGTATATCTGAGTCTCCAAACTACGTATTTGCATGCTGCTGAGCAATACTGGCTTTTTTTTTCCAGTGCGTAGTTTTAAAATAGATACCTTTTTTCGTAAACTTTAGCCACCTCATTGCACAATGTTTAATGGGAAATAAACGGATCTGTGATTTGTATGTACGGGTTTATGACCAGTACATGAGGGTCAATTAAGTTTGCAGTGCCGTTCGTGCATAAAGTATTTTTTTTGCATGCACTGGCTCGCCCTAGATCTTTTTGAAGGATTTTTTCTAAATGGATAATAAAAAGCAACTCAGTGGCATAGCAAAACAAGACACTGCTGTTCAATAAGGAAATATTTACATGGAAAAACATCCGGCGGACAATAGAAAATATGTAGACAAGCTTAAGTCCCGTTGTGCATATATGGCTGATATCGAAAAACGAATCCTTTTACAATCTTGTATTTTATGAAAAACATTCTAAGCAGCAGACCGCCGCAGCTAAGGAAAAAAAAAAAGAAGAGAAAGAGAGGAGAAAAATGTACAAGAGGCTTCCTTGCTCTTCCTTTTTGGGCAGAGTGATGGCGCCAAGTCAAGATATTCTACCAGCCATTTCCAAAATGCACCCAACATTTGCGAGACTTTGTCTAATGTGCAGCTTCTGGTGCTATTGCAGGAAGCGGGGGAAGTCTACGCTGCTCGGGAGGGGCATTTAGCATATCCATCAAGGACATGGTGCGCTGCACAGGCGTTGCCTGGGCATCATGAGCCAGCGATGAAGGAGATGAATATCCAAAACTCAGCGGCCGCTGCCTACGTGGCTCGTTCACTGGCTGCACCTGGTAGGCTGGCGGTGGCGGGAGCTGCTGGTAAGCAGAGAATGACGATGACGATGGGCGGGTGCCAGCAGCTGAAGCCTCGGCTACTGGCGGCAGGCGCTCGGCACGCTGGCGCGGAGACATCTGGTGCTGGGCCAGGCCTTTGTGGCTGTAGAGATAGTCGAGTCGGGCCGGCGTGTCCTCAGCAAACCACTGGTCATTGCGGGTGTGAGCGTACTCGGCATGCTGGCCACTGGGGGTAAGATTAGCCGAGCTGAGCTTAAACTTGTGCTTGTATGTGTAGTCTGCAGGTACTGGAGCCAATGCTGCGGGCTGTGCCGGTGACGGGGCCGAGCAGGGCGGGCCGGGCCGAGCAGCAGTAGCAGCATCAACCAGCACCATCAGCTGCTGCTGGGCGCGGGGGCTACGGCTACTGCCATCGTGGCTGCCTGTGCCGACGGCTGTTGCCGGCGACGGCGACGGCGAATGTCTGCTGGCAGCGCTGTCGCTGCTGGACGGCGATTGGCTCTTGGAGTACTGGCGGCCAAAGCTGTTGATGTTTGCTGACGAGGCCATGGACTTTGTGTTGCGGCTGTGGTGCCCGTCGCGCTGGCGGCTGGCCTGGCGCTTGTTCTGGAACCAGATTTGCACGGTGCGGGGCGTCATGCCCAGCTCGCGCGCCAGCCGGTTGCGCATTTCTGTCGAGGGGAATGATGTGCTTGCAAACACCCGATTGAGCACCTCCAGCTGCTGGGGGCTGGCGCGCTTGCGCTTGCCCTTGATGGGGATGGATGGCTGTGGCGACAGGCTCTCTTGCGGCCGCTGTGGCGATGTGCCCCGATGGTACGGGTGGTAGCTGTACTGGTGGCTGTAGTAGTACTCGTGGCCTGCGTTTACGTCTGCCGCCGGCAGATGCTGGTAAACGGCTGGACTTTGGTGGGTTTCCATCGGGTATTTAATATTAATAGTATACTAGATATTAAAAATAAGAAGTTGTTCTCCAGAAAAGGGCGCCTAAAAGAATAGATTAAACACCACTATAGTAGAGAAGCTAGAAAAAGGACCCCAAAAGAAATGCCAAAAGAGGGGGAGTGACTTTATATCACAGCTAATACGCAGCTATTTTTCTTAACAGCTGAGCCTCCAAAAGGATAAAGTAATTTGCACCAGCACAATTGGCTAAAAGAGGGTAGGAATGAGCAAAAAAAAAAAAAAAGCTAGGCAATGTGACACCAGCTACTATTGAAACAAGGGAAGAATGAACAACAATTTAATAGAGAGGGATGTATATGAAAACTCCAACTAATTAGGCCTTTCAGCGAATGCCTTAAAAAGCCAAAAAAAGAAAAAAAGAAAAATAGATTTGTCGTTGATTTGGAAAAATTGCGTGGATGAAATGCTTCAAGTGGAAAATAGTTCGCCTTTTATAGTTTCTAAAAAAAAAAGTAGCAGGAAGGGGGAGGAGGAAGCCACATGGCACGTCTCTTTTTTTTTTTTAAAAAAAAAAAGACCCAACACTTTAAGAAGCTCACCCGAGGAAATATTACCTTAAATGAATTCTCAAATGATATTTGGCTTCACATCATATCGCACACACAAGAAAAACACCCCTCCCGTCTGGGTAAACCAACCACCCCCTTCTACAGGGTAAAAAGGAACCAGGGGGGGTGGTGCAATCGACCTCCCCCCAGGGCGTTTATTTGCAGATCGGAGAAAAATAGATCTAGTCAAAAAAATCTTTTTTTACGCCTCTATGAAAACACACCAATTTCCTTAGCAAATAAACCTTGCTTCTTTTGTTGTTATCCGATTGGCACAGCTCTACCTTTTTTATTGCTTTTTTCCAGTTTACGTTTATCCATTTATTGCATTTATCGCATTCAGCGCTTTCTTCCCTTTTTTTTCCTTCTGAAAGTTAATATATTGCTCATAAAGATAAATACCCCCACAAATACATTGCCAATAATAGAAAAGCTGTATGGTGCTGCGATTATGAATAATATACTGGCGCATGTGCTCCGCCTGCTTTTTTTCTTTTTTAAAAAAAGGAGGGAGGCGCAAGAAGCAAAGGCCTAACCCACTTTGTTTCTGGCCCTGTTACGTATTGAACATCATAGATTTTCCCCTCGTGGTTCATGTCGAGCTACGAGAGTTTAATAGTGCGTTGCTATTAAAGCAACATGGATTAGCGCCAAAAAAAGAATGTAGGGGCTTTTTGTCATGCCACTTTCAGCGAATTAATATGCAATAAATGCGTAATATATACAACGCACAGCGCATTGTTGATGCCGCAATATTGTTCACTGTGTAAAAGATTGTTCTCTCAAGGAGCTAGCTGACTATTGCCAGCATATGCCTGCTTATTTTCGACAATAGAGCCCTTTTTCTATGGTACATGCAAGGGCAAATAAAGGAGCTCTGGCATTTCGTCTGTGAGAAAAATTGCCTCCAGCCATGCATGCACCAAACAACTTCCCATTTGCTACGCAGGCGGCAGATGTCCAGCTCGCGCCAGCTGGCGGTTCCTGGCATAGCAATGCATTGTCCAGCTTCAGAGCAGCCAAGCACCGGCTTGTATTTCCAAAAGAAAAACTACAAAAAGTCTATATCTCGAGTTACAACTGTGGTATGATTTTCGGTAAACTTTGCGCATAAGATATGCACCGAGTTTTTCCCACTTTGCTTGTTTAAAAACGCAAACAATTCAACAGGGATAAACGAATAAAGACATGCAAATTAAACAGTGTGTCATTCTATTATAATCCTTAGGCAATTAAATGCACAAGCAATGAGGATTCAGCTGCGTACATTAAAGTACATGTACATTGCTCGCATGTATCAAGCTGCACGCGAGTACAGAACGGCGTGACATTGAGCAATAGCGCTTTGGTATACAGAGTTTTTCTTGTGTGTTGCAATTGTGAATATTAAAGTGAAATTAATAAGCAGGCGCAAATCTTTCCGGATAGTATGAAAACGTCAGTCTGAAATCGCACCTGCCCAGTACATACCTCTCTTCCATTCAGATAGCTTATTGCATAGCTCAGTCAAAATGCCCATTTTCCCCAATGGCTTGTAGGTAGCGTTATCGAGCAAGCTCATTCATCACACTATTTCTGCTTTTCATCAAGATAACCAAAAAAAGATGTCCCCGTTTTTTCTTTGTTCACTTTTTCTATGCCAAATAGTCAACGGCAATTTATTTTTCGCTCATGCTTGACAGCTGCACCACATGCATTTTAATAAATGCATCTCTATGCGCATACAGACTCAACCCCCTGCCCCTCCCCCTTTTGAGCACAATTGAAAACATTAAAGTCACTTTATCAAGATGTTGCTACTGGATAATTCTGGTATGTCGTCAAGCTGTCGCTGGTGAGGACATTGTGACATCGCTACTGTTAAAGAGACGCGCGCATGACCTGGGCCGTTTGTGTAACTGAGACAACACCGACAATATCTGGTGTTCAGTGTTGATGTCAAAGCTGGCAGATATTACCATGGCTCGACGAATGCGGGCCAAGCAGCCTTCAACAATAAACGCTGCTTGATTTCCCTTGTATTTTGAAAGTGCCACCCTTCCCTCTTTTGTTTTTAAGCCCAAATTGCAACTAGCTTTATTCATTTGCTCTGCAGTTTAGCAAAGCAAATTTCCTTTTCCACCCTTGCACAAATAAAAACTCCCTTTGCTGCATTGTTCTTTTTTTTTACTACTTGACCCCTTCTATATGTCTGTATTTGCATATCCGAATCCTATCTCAGTTCCCTAATATAGCGAATGGAGTACCGTTCACATGGATGAGGGATTTGCCTGCATTAATGCGCTGGATAAGATGGTTTGAATCACGTTGTACAATAAGACATCCTAAATCATGAATGCCTGGCGGAAATTAAAGTCATGTTTGATATTTTTGTTTTAGCGTTTATACATGAATAAAATTTGACCTCCCCATCCTGCATTCCTTTTTCTACAATTACATATTTTGTTGATTCAAGTCAATAGAGTTGCTTTTCTTGCTCACTGAATCAAATCCATCTATTATGCAAAAAAAAAAAAAACAAAGTGTTTTTAACACGGAGAAATAATTTGAAGTTTTATATTCAGATTTCCAAAAGCGTCATTGTTTTTTTTTCACCTGGTCAGGCAAAAAGATTTTTTTGTCGGGTATAAATTGACAGGATGCATAAATGAAATTGCAGTAGTTTAGACAATTTCTAACCACTCAAAAAAAAAAAGCCTGCCATCTCAATGAGGCTTTTAGGGAGGGGTCAAGTGTTAATAACAAACATGGCAATTTTAAAACGACGTGCTTGCTAATAAAGCCCACCACAAGCAAAATGGTGGCGTGACAGAATTGTATATTCACAAAATTGCCGCGTTCACTAAATATAGCTTAATATGGTAAAATTGCCCAGAGGCTTGGCCATTGTTTTGTTTAATGATTCACAACGACGATTAAAAAAAGAGTTACCAAACTGGCAACCACGCCTTTTATCGCAAACAATTAGGGTATTTAGCAGCCAAAGAAGGAAATATTAAATTATCTAAAGATAACTTGTTTTCTATTAGAAAAAATGCACTGCAAGGAATTATGTGAAGCTCGGCTAGTGGCATACGAAAAACTGTTTCCCTAATCAGCAAATGACAATAAATGGAGGAAATTTTTACCAATTAGGTAAACCATACCTTGATTTGCTTGTTGCCAGCAAAATGAAAATAAAGTATAGTGGCTGCTTTACTGAACCCGGCTATTCTGTTTACATTTTGGTTTATACGCTTGCAGTAGGAAAATGAGGATTCGGCATCTAATATCGACGGTTGGGGTATGTGGCAGAAAACCATGATTTCAGCAACAGCGGGCTCTCTTCCAATCTTGCAGCCTGGCCGCCCCATCTCTATGGCTGATGCAGCACTGCAAAAAAAAAAAAACACTATATTTGCATCATCAACCCGTCCAAGAAAGGCAGCTATTGCCATTGTAAGAGCATCTGGGCCACCTGCTAAACAGGCATGTGTAATTTAGATATATTATAAGGACATGGCTTATTAAGCGCACAATGCTTAGGTGATGGAAACGGTGGTGCAGTGTGGCTCCCAACATAGCTGCAGTATTCAGCCGCGACATGTACATTTTGGGAAAAATAGTTCGCTCCTTTGCAAATCATATATTGGATTCTGGTATAGGCCTGTGGTTTCCGGATCTCCAATCATATACTAGTAAAGGCATGCTTGAGCCTCATATACATGGGAGAACTGCTGTGGTCAGCAGCATCCTTAGTGCTCTAGGTTCAATCCCTCGCGTACGAATGGCCGAGTCTGGCGAGTTCTCTCGTCGTGTATTTGACAATGACAGGTTGGGCTTGACTGCTTTAGAAGAGGCGGCTGATTTGATCAGCGCGGAAACTGAAGCCCAGCGCAAGCTAACTGTACACTAGGCACGGGGCAAGCTGTATCAGCTATCTGAGGCCTGGCGGGTGCAAATGGTGAAATCAAGAACGCAGATTGAAGCGATTATTGATTTCAGCGCAAAGGAGAACATTGAGGATGGAGTATATGCTCAGATGTGCCAAGATGCATATACATTGGCAAAGGATATTTTCGCTCATCTAAACGACCGGCGCCAGAGTGAGATTATGTGCAATGGCGTTGCGCTGTCTATAGTTGGGCCATCCAATCCTGGTAAAGGCACTATACTGAATAAGCGAGCCCAGCGACAAGTGGCTATAGCTTTTCCAATTGCTGGGACTATTCGAGACATTGTAGAAGCCACTTCGGACACTGGTGGATATCCGCTGGTAGTAAGCAATACTGCTGGGATGCGAGCTACCAGCACTGACATCATTGAGCAAGAGGGAATTCGGAGAGCAGTAGAAGCAGCATAAGCTGCTGATATCCGAATTTGCATGCTGGATGCTCAGCAAGCTGTTTCTTCGGCCGATCCATTCTTGCACAGCCTGACCTGGCGAGAACTGCTCAAGCTCTCACATATGCTTATTGTGCTCAGCAAGATCGATACGCTTGCTACTCATGGATGAGCTTTAACAAGCAGCCAATGCGTGGGCACAGTCCTGGGGGATAAATAGTAGTCCATTGCTGTTGACATGTGCCGCTATGGCTAGCTTGGACACTAATACAGTCAATGGTCAAAGAACGGTATCGTCAGCATCCACAGCAGTGCTTAGAGCATCTGTATGTGTTTGCCCAAATGAACGGGCGGTATGGTGCTGCTGAATGCTGAAGGGCTGCACCAAGCCAGTCAGCCGCTAAGTCAGATCACCTGCAAAGTTTGGGATTGATGTGCTAGATGCGTTATTTAGCCAGCTCTGTATTGGTAAATGAGCTGAGTTTTTTTTTTCTTCTATTATTTACTTTCAGACAATTTTGGAAAAACATGCAGTATCGTTCAATTTAAACCAGCGAAGGTCAGTGCATTCGCTTTCTTACAGCTGTCTGGCATCCATACCACCAGGGCTACTGCTGCCAACAAATTTCTCAAAGCAAGCACAGCAAGCTTGCTGCAATTGAATTTGAAAGTCGAATGAGTCAGCAAAGCCTTGCCAGCAATAACCTTGGGTTTAGGATAAATGGTGCGGATGACAGGACCGGTGTTGCAGCTGGGTAGATGTACCGTCGCCAGACAGAATCGGCCAAACCATTTGGGAAAAATGTAATGCAGGAGCGTATTATGAAGCAAATTCAAAACCGCCTCAAGGCACGCCAAAAAAACCGCTGGCAAGACAAAACGAACACCCCAAGATGAGGAGACCTCCAGCACCTATGATTGCCCTAGTTTCTGTGGATGATATCGTACAGAGAGTGCATCCACTGCAAAGTGTGCTCAACCAGATGAATCGGGAGCTGCAAACGCTAGCTATAGCCGACCAACATGCCGACCTGCCTACGTGCAAAATCTACTTACGCAAGCTCTTGTATGAGCGTGAAAAGCAGGCATGGAAGCGAGTGAATGCACAAAACCGCAAAAATAAATAGCAGATTATTTTGTTGCGATCCAATATTGGTGTGTGCGATTTGGAAATCAAGCGCAATAAGATTATAAGTATACTGAAAAGGGGTGACGGGTGACAGTTCTGGCTGAACAGAGTAAGAGTGCGCACAACAAGCCTAAGGACGTGGGCGAGTTGATTATGAAGAAAATAGAAAAGTATTCTTTGGGCTCTAGTCCGCCAGCTATAGACAAGAGCTTATGATCAGCAACTGTTCAGGGCAAATCTTTAGCTATTTGATGAGATATTGTACATCGATTCAAATAGTCTTATCTGGAGCTGGCTCTAAATTCCTATAGGTCTCTATGTTTCTTTTTTTTTTTTCTGAGGGCAAGAGTTATCAGGCTAATCGTATAATAAAACGCAGCTGCCTCATTCAACAGATATGCCATTTCAGTATAGGATCTAAATGACACGGAGTTGAATGAGGCTGAGTGTAAAAAATAGACCATCCAATTACAAGCCTGCAGATAGGAACAAAAAAAAAAGTTTTCCTCACGAGGAGGCTGCTTCTCATTGCTTTCTGCTCAAGCAGATGCATGGATGATGCAAATTATGACAATTAGATAGAGCATGTTGGTCACTGTGAAAACTCTTTTCTATTTTATAAACCCCGTGTTAGCAAAATATGAGGATTTTTTAGACATAGCCTTTCTCCCATATATCTGTTTGGCATACTACTTAAAACTCCGGCAGATCAAGTTTTTCCGTGGCTATATGATCCAAACTGGAAATATATTCATTAAATGAGCTAGAGTTAGCACCAGTGACGCAATTAAAAATCCGAAAAGTCCCTCCTTCAAGATGTGGATTAACAGCAAATCACAGGGCGTGATTCCGGAAAAAGGCAGAGCCACGTGTCTGGCCTGCTGTTTCTTATTTTCAGCGTGAGCTTGTGCTGCAGCAAAAAAAAAAAAACGACTTTTCCCCTTTCCGCTAAGGCCCTCTCTTACTCACTAACAGGTGAGCACGCACCGGATTGGAGGCTTTGGCTCAGGCCCCTCGATTGCAACCTCCCCCCTCGCTTTTTTCTTCAGATATATAAACCCTCACAAAGTTCCAACTTCTTTTGATCCTTGGCTCTTTTTTTTATTCACTTGCTAGCATATATACATCAAGATATTCCAGCTATTGTTTAACAAGTCACAATATAAACCGTACAGCCTTTCCCCGCGTATACATATTCTTTCTTTTCTATATACTTTTTTTTTTTTGCAAGACATAATTTGAAACTATGGTCGCAGCAGCAACAGAAAACACTGCGCTGCTCAGCACCAGTCGCAACGCATCCGATCGCAAGCCAGTAAACTTTAGCCGACGTTCGCTTCCGCCTCATTCGTCTTCGTCTCCAGAACGCCCTTCCTCAAGCAGCAATAGCAGCGAATATAACCCCGCTCATGGCGAGCGCAAACCGCTTACTTCGTGGCAGCTAATGGGCATGACGGTGCTGCTGGCAGGCATCCAGTTTGTGTGGACGGTGGAGCTTGGTTATGGCACACCATACTTGCTGTCGTTGGGGCTATCCAAGCCGCTAATGACGCTGGTTTGGATGGCTGGTCCGCTTTCAGGTAAGCACAGAATTTATTTTCTGCACAATGCAGTTCCTTTTTAGTTTTGCGACTGCTATTTTCCTCGTTTGCATTGTGCGCAGCTTGACAACTCCCTCTTTTTCTTTTGACACTTCATGCTTTCGGAAAAAAAGGGCTGCTGCGGATACGCAATTCATGTATGCAGCCAAAGCTTGACTTCGTTTTAATGTCAGACATGCAGGAACCGTCCAATACCGCAGCTTCAACAAGCTGTCTCATAGGAACGCATGTGCTACAATAATCGTCAGATGGACTCACGTTGGCTTTGCTTGATATTTGTTTTCTGATTACTCGCAGGTCTGGCTTTTCATATCTTATTGCAAAGTATCTCCCAAAAAAAGCTTTCTGCTGATTGCGTCATGTGGCAAAGCTTTAAGAGCACCGTCCTCGCTGATGTCGCTTATTTCCCCTGCAAATAGCAAGTGGCTTTAACACACATGCAATGCACATATAACTGATATCTATTGTTTGGCAAAGTATAGGGTTGCTTATCCAGCCGATAGTTGGCCGACTCAGCGACAAGTGTGCATCCTCGCTAGGGCGCCGGCGCCCCTATATCATTGGCGGCGCCGCCTTTGTGGTCACGTCAGTAATCATGATAGCTTACGCCAAGGAAGCTGCAGTCGCCCTGGCCCGGCTCTCAGGAGTTCCAGATGACAATGGCCAAGTCCCCGGGTCGGATTTTCAATCATTCGTAAGTACCACTTTTTTTTTCTCATAGAGCAGGCACGGATAATGCAAAGTGGCCTGTGCTGCAAAGGCAGCCTCGTTATTAAAAGTCGCCCTGCGTTTGGGGAGATTTTATTTCTCATTTATGCACTCCTCTTATATTGGCTGCAATTGTAGGTCACCAGAACGTCTATTGTTATCGCTGTCATTGGCTTTTACGTGCTAGACTTTAGCATCAATACTTCGCAAGCGTGTGCTCGGGCATTGGCACTAGACATCCCGCCGCTGCAGCAGCAGGACCTGGCCAATGCGTATGCTGGCCGTATGCTCAATCTAGGCAGCGTCACCGGATACATGGTGGGATTTATGGACTTGCGCGCAATTATTCCATGGAAAACTGACTCACAAATGCAAGCACTATGCCTGATTGCCACGGCAGTGTTTGCTGTTACAATAACCTGGACGTGCTTGGCTGTGCGTGAAGTGCCGCTTCAGGTTCAGACAGGCGCCGATGCTGATAGTCAGCTGGCAGCCAGCGAGTGTGGCCAAGCAGCACCGTCGCCCAATGCAGCTTCCAGCTCCGAGAGCACCAGCGAATGGGCGGACATGTTTGGATCTATTATCCGTGGCGTGACCAAGCTGCCGACACCTGTTCAGCGCGTGTGCAATGTGCAGTTCTTTGCCTGGGTGGCGTGGTTCCCGTTTTTGTTTTTCGCTACCACCTGGGTCACTGAGGTTATGTCGCGCACTGGCGACCCAAAGGATCCTGAGTTTATTGAGCGGGCGACTCGGGCAGGATCGTTTGCCCTGTTCCTATACTCTATTGCTTCACTCGGATTCTCGATGATTCTGCCCGTGTTTGTCGAAGACGAGTCCAATGCCAGCAGCATCCACAATCGCCCAAGCATGTTCAAAGTCAGCTTGCGCACAATGTGGCGGATGTCATTGACGGCAATGTGTGTTATACTGATGATGACGTATTTTGTTGCTGACGTGCGGGGAGCTACTGTTCTAATAGTTTCCATGGCCTTCCCCTGGGCACTGGCCATGTGGGCTCCATTTGCCCTGGTTGGCGAATATGTGGCAATTGCCTCTGAGCACCCAGCCGATGCTCAGCACCGTCTGATGGCCAGCGACAATGCTGATGGCGTTGCCAACCTTGCTGAAAGCAACACCAAGCCTTTGGCCGTCAAGATGCCCAAACACAGCCATCTTACACAAGACGAGAGCGACGACGAAGACTATATTGTTGGCTCGCATACCACGGCCAACGGCGGCATTGCGCCTTCCTTTATCAAGAGCACAGGCGCTGGCGTGCCATCGGTGTCATCTTCGTGGAGGAGGCCGCATGATCTGCTGGGTCCGGGTCAGGCCGCTCTGCGTGGCGACAGTATTGCTTCAACTATCCAGTTTGATGATGACGACACAGCAAATGCATCTTCTGCATTGTACTCTCAGTCCAATAGCAGTCGGTCCCCATTGTTCCTCAAGGGCGTGTCGCGGAGTATTAGCAGCAATCTACAGCAACAGCAACAGCAGCAGCAGCCAGCACAGTTTGCGTCAGAGGGTTATGGTGGTGCGCTGCTGAGATACGAGGATGATGAGGTGAACCGGGCAGACGACTCGCAGCAGCAGCATGAGAAGCTGGAGTCTGGAACTATTCTGGGCATTCACAATATGTATGTAGTGTTTCCGCAGTTTGTCATCAACGCTGTGTCTTCGCTGGTATTTGCCTGGCTAGGCAGTGAGCCTACCACGCACAACCAGGGCTCTCGGTCAGTCGAGTTTATGGCCATGGACGCAGTCTTTAATCGCTTGTCAGGCGGCGGTCTTCCAGCTGCTGGTGGCCGCGAAGCTGTGGGCTGGGTGCTTCGGATTGGCGGGATGAGCGCGTTGATTGCAGCCATGATGACCTTTATGCTCTTTGACCGCCAGCGGGTTCGTGCTTACGTTGTTCAGCAGAACAACTAAAACTCTTTGTGTTTTATATTTCTTATATTTGCCTTTTGTAGATTTCTTTTCTTTTATTTTTTCAAAGATGGTAGCAAAAGAAGCTTCAGCCAAGATTTTGTATCTCTTCTCGTTTTTATTTTATTTTTGTTAATATCACTGGATACTTTAAGCACAAGCAAGATGCCTGTAACTATTGCTGCACTTCCTTACGATATATTGTATAAGATATTTGAGCATGCAGCCTTTATGAACGATTTTTACGCACACAAGTGGAAAAAGCGTCTAGAACTACTGGCTGTTTGCAGCGGATGGCGCAAGATAGCTTTGGATATTGTATATAGGCACTCGGGCGTAACCTATGGAGACAGTGAGTGGCCATTTGCCGAAGTGACAGAAAATACACAAGCAGATGAGCCTAAATTTGAGGAGCTAGAAACCAATGTTGACTTGATTGGGCAACTAGGCTTGTCACACTTGGTAAAAAGGCTTGATTTGACCATCTACCATTTTACCAATCCGCTGATTGGTATGAAAGCAATATTAGCCAGACTAAAGCAGGTTTCAAATGTATGGCGGGGTGTAAAAGTCATAAACATTAGCACCGAATGTAATCCAAGCTTGTATACTTTGGTAAGTCGAGATGCAAATGAGCTCAGGGCTTCAATTATTGATGTAGTTGACCACATGCAATTGTTACTACCAAATGTAATATCCTTGATCTCGTGGACTAACAGCAACAACTCACTGGTCCGTAAAATAGTGGGTGAGCTGGCCGACAGATATTCAGAGCAAATTACTCACATCAACACTAACCACCAGCTTCAAACCTGGAGCCCTCGGGAATTTTCCAAGCTGAGGTATTTAAAAATCAACCTTGAGCATATGGCTGCTTGTCAGTATTCTACAGTATTGCCAAGCACCCTTGTTTCTTTATTCTTGCGCAATATCCAGCCTAGCAACGAGTGGGGTATATTTGGCAATGACAAGCAGTATTTGGAGTTTGCAAATTTGAAAACACTAGATATACGCTATAGTTTCCTTGAAAGCAACGAATTTCTAGAAACTCGTTTAGGAGCACCCAAAAGGACACTGTACTTTCCACAGCTGGAAAACCTATTACTGTTTGGAAACTCTATTGATTCTCCAGTACTAAGGCACAGTATATTTCCCAAGAAAATCAAATACCTCGAGATTAAAAGCTATAAGAACGTAGTTGATACAGCATCCAAAGTAAATCTGCCAAAAGCCGAGGCGTTGTCGATGTCTTTAAACTATAACCAATATAACAAGCATATAAACATTTTATCGGCTATAAACAAGCTTGCTGAGCTAGCCGATAATGTTTTAGCCACTGACTTGAATATAACCGAACCTATTAGTATAAATAGCTTTGGCAATACCATATGCACTTTTATCACTAATCTGCGGGTATCTTCACTGGTAGATGACAAAATTGCCATCAAGCTTCTTCAAGCATGTCCTAATGCAGTGAAGCTATGCCTTTATCAAGTAAAAGTAGAAGGCAGTGAGGATACCACAAAGTATACTATAGATGAGCATGCTAGCGCAATAGATCCTATCCATCCCAGCCTGGAAAATGCTACTATACAATTTGTGCACACAGCTGATAACAACAGCAATGCAATAGAGTTTGCAAAATATTTGCTTATTCGGCTATCAGTGCTCAACACAGCTATTTTTTCTGGTATCCCCACCAAGCCACTAAGAGAATTTAGAGACATGTACTCGACTGCCCATCCACATTTGCAGGCGGTAAATATTAGTTCATATAAGGCGAGAATTGTTTCTTAGTAAATTGAAGATATTTATATGCGTGCCATTTGCATAGCCACAAAGTTTTATCAAGCAGAAGTTATTGCATTTTGTGTGGATTGGTTGTTATAGTTTAGTATTATAACTTTATTTTACTGTTAAAAAACTTGGAATATGGCTAATATTTTTAGTGAGTTGTAAATTGCACTGAATAACAACATTATATGTGCTTGATTTGGCTATGGTTACATAATTGCACAAGATGACGACGACTTGACGACACCATTTTCATCACATGTCCATTTCTCTATTTCAATGCTAGATTCAGGTTTAGAAGAGCAAGTGTTTTCAATGTTAAACTGTTTGAAAGCCATTGGATTTTTGTGTGTCAATCGGTGTTATTTGTGAATATAAAATAAAAGCTTTAGAATGATCAAGTATTTGTATTAATAAGGAAAAAACAGAGAGAAAACGTGTTTTCTTTTATAGGGTGGTATTTTTTCTTATTTTTAGCAGAGCTCTACCGTGTAAAATTTTAGCCACCCCATGCGATACATTATAAGAAGCTTCAAAGGCCAAACATCCTTTGGCAAGTGCTTTTACCGCAGCTATGAAATCAGGAGACTTTGGCTAATGTGCTATTTAAAAGAAAGCTATTTCTATGAAGTGCTGTGGCAAAGGAAAACCAAGTTTGTCCGCTGCTGCTTTTTCATAATTGCAGTCTTGTTTTTTTTTTAAAAAAAATTTTTACACGGGAAAATGCTACATATTGAATCGGAATGTCACCTATTTTATTAGTTTGAAGTTGAAAACATACTGAAAATCCAAGATTTTAGGCCAAATTGGCAATATCAGTGGAATAGAAGAGGTTGCCAGACTACATTTACATTTAATTAAGATCTATAGCATGAAATAACAAATTTATTTGTAAGATAGCACTAAAAGATTGCTTCACAGATAATCTAATCTAAAAGTACTAGTATTAGCTGAACTAGATAAATTAAAGCATTTGGAGCAGGCAGATGTGATGACACAAAATATGTTCTTGCAAAAGTGTAATTAAATATATAAAAACAGGTATTTATTGGACTAAAAGCTAGGTAGAAAAGTATAGCTAAATATCGCTGTTAAATATTTTTCTGAGATCAAATGACTGCTGCTAACAATGTAATCTCAAAGAGATAGCAAAAGGCAAAGCCATGCATCAGTATTTTTTTTACTAGATATACTGGTGTAGAAATCGCTTTTGGTTCAACTATTTTTTGCTGTTTTCGTAATATTCTACTCTCATTTCCCCCACTACTGTAAACTGATGAGGTTTTCTACCGTTTGGAAGCTTAGAAGCCATCTCTTCTAAGTCTTTTCTTAGCTGAGGGTCCATGTTTCTAGTTGACATAGTAAGTATGTACAAATATTTTAGATAATAAAGATATTGCAAAAGATAAGGCAGAAATAAGGGGAAATCATTCCTTCTTTTATATTGTCACATTGTTTTGCCCTTTTATAAATTTCACCGTGTAAAAAATTTAAAGTCTTCGCCCGAATAGATGCTTCAATGGATATATTATTCTTTTACAAGTTCAGTTGCCGCAGCTGTATTATTAATTAATATTCTAGTTACAAAGAAAAATAATTTTTTTCAAAGAACAAAAAAAAAACACAGTTTCCATTGATAATGAATTGTATTGACAAATTTAAGACAGCTAAAAGAAATACTGTACTAGCATTTTATCAGCTACCCTTTGTCTGATATTTTTGGATTAAGTGCTATTTGGCGTTTTATTAAGCATGCTCTATTGTTACATCCATTTTCGGCTGAGGCAGGATAATGCTGTTGCCTAAAGAACCTTTAGCCTTTCCGGTTAGCCTTTCGGCCAATTCAGAGTCCATATTTCTAGTTTATATGATGTGTATAGATAAGATGTTTTAAATGGTAAGGTACTTGGAAGCGATAATGCAATAGAATGTATATAGTACATCTCTTCTTTTATAATGTAGTATTTTTCTTATTTTTAGCAGAGCTCTACCGTGTAAAATTTTAGCCACCCCATACGATACATTATAAGAAGCTTCAAAGACCAAACATTCTTTGGCAAGTGCTTTTACCGCAGCTATAAAAGCAAGGGAGTTTAGCGGATGTATTACTTAAAAGAAACCATTTCTATGAGTACTGTGGCAAAGGAAAGCCAAATTTGTCTGCTGTTCCTTTTTCATGAATTTATTGATAGCTCTTGTAATTTTTGCATGCAAATATGCTATCTTTTGCATCCTGTTAAAGAATGCTTTCCTGAGTTTAATCTATCCTACGTTAAAAATCATTTATTCGACAAAAGGTGGCTTGTGCTGTACCAAATTAAATTGCCGAGCATAATTCAATGCAGAGAATGTACCAGAGTACCCAGGAGCTTTGGGAAGGGTTGTCAGTCCATTGGTATCTTTAGTGTGGATTTGCATACAATGGAAAAAGTCATTTGTAGTAAAATATCCCGGGACAAAATAAATCAAAGCTATATTTTAGCCGCAAATATGCTTGTTCAAGAAGCTTATAAATAGTGGCAATGCTACCTTCAGCTTGAAAATTTTCTCTGTAAAAATGGGAGTTTTTCCGACTTATTAGGTGTTTTCTTGCATAAACAATACAAATCGAGCAATTGTGTATATCCTATCATGCCCGTGTGGTAAGCACAAAATTATTCAAAAATAGCATTTTAGATTTCATTCAATCAGTAGGCTAGAGTAAAATCAGTTGAAAATGTGTAGCACCCTTGACACACTCTCGCAGTTTACTACCAGCCAGCAAAGAATAGTCGGCAATGAAATGGATGAAGTGGATAAGCTGCAGGAAATGCTGTCATCAATGAGCATTGACGATCTTGAACATGTGGGTTATGCGCTAACAAATCTAGTAATTACTTCTATGTCTGGCAACTCGAAAGAAATCACGGTGATTCGGCTTGAAGCACAGGTTCCTGGAAGAAATTTGCCACGAAATATACTTCGTTCTAGGGATGAGGTCGAGATTGTCATGATGAAGCAAGGAATTGAAGGGCTTAAAAGTGCCAAAAAGTATAGGCAGTTAATAGGGACTGTGACCAAAGTTACAGGAACATGTATTACAGTGGCCTTTGTCAAAAGTGCCAAAATCCCGCATGAACTTCAACAAAGATGTGCTATCAAGGTAGTAGCCAGCGACATTTCCTACAAGCGAATGCTTAAAGCCTTGCAAATATTATCTGTATGGAAAACAGCACGGCCTCCTCTCCATAAAGTTTTATTTGGAAATGCAGATCCGGGATTTGAGTTAACAGCAGCAATATCTGACGATATGTTTTTGGACAAATCCTTAAACAAAAACCAGAAAAAGGCTGTAAATTTGGCCATTACAGCAACTGACATAGCGCTTATTCATGGTCCACCGGGCACAGGCAAAACGTATACGTTAGTGGAAATCATCCGTCAGCTAGTCGCTCGAGGCAAAAAATTGTTGGTCTGCGGCCCATCTAACATTTCTGTTGACAATATTGCCGAAAGACTGAACACCACAAGTGATATTTTATTTGCGCGCATCGGAAATCCGGTGAGAGTCAAGTCGTCGGTGCTGAAGATGAAGTCAAACATAAGCAGGCTAAATGCCTCAAGCTCAGTCAGAAGAGAAGTAAATGTTATATTGACTACACTTTGCAGCTCAGGCGGTCCAAGAGTTTCCAAACTTAAGATTGACTTTGACGTGGTAATTATTGATGAAGCGGCTCAGGCAATCGAGGCAGAGTGCTGGATTGCGGGAATCCAAGCATCCAAGCTGATTCTAGCTGGGGATCATCACCAGCTGCCCCCTACGCTGCTTAGTGCGCAGAATCAGTCAATTAAGCGATCAGCTAAGAGAACTGGATCTACTGGAAATGGAGATCTGTTTGCCAAGACTATGTTTGAGCGGGTGCATGATAAATTTGGCGACAAAGTTTGCCAGATGCTAGTAACGCAGTACCGAATGCATGCAAAGTTTATGCATGTATCCAGCAAGTATCTGTATAACAACAATTTGGTAGCGCACCCAAGTGTGAGCCAGCACTTGTTGCAAGATTTGCCAGATGTAAGCTGTACTAATACTACCGAATGTGCAATGATATTTATTGACACTTGCAGAAAGAAGCAAGAGGGAGCAGATAAAAGTATTTATAATCATTTAAAGCGCGACAAACGTAGTAAAATGCCAGTAAGCAAGCACAATTATGGAGAGGCAAGGCTAGCAATAAAGCACGCACAGGAGCTGATCAAAGCAGGAGTGAGTGGGGAAGACATTGCGATAATCTCGCCATATAGCGGGCAGGCGCGCTTGCTGAAGATGATGAGTAAGAAAATACCGGGAGTAGAAATCGGAACAGTAGACGGATTTCAGGGTGGAGAGCGCGAGGCAGTGATTCTGTCGTTGGTGCGGTCTAATCCTAAGAAAAACGTTGGGTTTCTTGACGACTATCGGCGTATGAATGTAGCCATTACTCGTGCTCGGCGCCATTTGTGTGTGATTGGCGATAGCTTTACGATTTCAGGTGGCGGCAAATTCCTTAGGCAGCTGCTAGAGCACTTGGAGACCAAGGGTACTGTGCGCAAAATTTAAGTTGAATTATTTAAGATAATTATTGATGGTTTTATATTATCTATTGAATACCGGATAAAGAGCAATTTTCTAAAATCAATGGCATCTACTGAAGAAAATTATGCTGGACTTGCAAGTAATTTACAAAAGGCTTTAATTCAAGTTTATATTGCTTTATTCCAAAAAATATATATGATTTTAGAGTAAGATGGTAAAGTTTAGCAAGGGGTTACTGATTTAAAAGTGCTTGCCAAAGCCGCACATAGCCATTAATGGATATTATTGCTCTTACAAAACCACTTTTTTTTTTTTTGATTCAATGTTGATGTTTTTAATTGCCCGAAATTGTGACACCTTTTTTTCCCTAAAAAGTACGTTGGAGAATTATTTACCATCTTTTCAAAAACCAATTACAATTTTTGCCGTTTAATACGGTACTCGAATATTTATTTTTAAGCAGAAAAATCACTCTATTCAAAGCAATGAAGAAAGCTGCGTAAGTAAATAAACAAATATATATATTGTTTCAGTAAATAATAAGCTAAACACAATGTCCCATACATAGAATACAGATGAATATTGTAAAGCTAGTTTCCAAACAACAAGCAATTCTGGGGCGAGAAAAAGTAGAGGCGAATAGGATATATTCGGTGCTTTTAGGAAAAGATATAAGGGAGGTAAAGCAGCTTGGATTTGCATTTACAGGACTGAGGGTAAAGTCGATAAAGCAATACGCGAAAAACAGTTTATTTATTACTGCATCATCGTTAATCAACAACAAACTGACTGAAAGCCGGCTGAAAGAGGGCGATGAAGTAGAAATACAATTTATTGAGAAAAAAGTTTCCCTTCAGCGGTATTCGGTCAAGGAGATGAAGGTATTTGGAGCTATAAAGTCTATTATGCAACATACCATTTTGGTAGTTTCGCAGGACGAGAATGCCGGGCGGATTAACCGAGAGGACGAATTTAGTATACGGCTAGCAACTCGTAACGACATATATGCTCGTATGTATATGGCATTGGATAAATTGGAAAATTATAAGAGGAACCGACCGCACTTGCACTTTATGCTATTTGACGACAAAATGCCTACATTTAATGAGGATGAAGCTATCGATGACAAAAAGTTTTTTGACCAGCAGCTGAATGAACAACAGAGGCAAGCAGTAAAACATGCGTTGATGTCTAGAGACTTGTCGCTTATTCATGGGCCGCCAGGTACAGGAAAAACTAGTACGATTATTGAGATTATTAGGCAGCTAGCAAGTCGAGGCCAAAAGCTGCTGGTTTGTGGGCCTTCCAATGTTTCAGTTGACAATATAGCTGAAAGATTAAGCAACTCAAGTGATGTCCGGTTTTTGAGAGAAGGAAATCCGGCTCGGGTAAAGGAATCGGTGCTGAAAACATGCCTTGCCAGTGAAATACAAGCAAACAGAGAGATTGGAGATGTCAATGTTGTGCTGTCGACGCTTTGTGGTTCAAGTCGATTTGCATCAGATTATTACAATATAAATTTCGACGTGGTGATTATTGACGAGGCGGCCCAGGCAACCGAGTCAGAGTGCTGGATTGCAGCGATCCAAGCACCCAAATTGGTTCTGGCTGGGGATCATCACCAGCTACCTCCTACTTTGCTTAGCCCACAGAACAAGATAATCAAAAGATCAGCTAGGGTTAGCGCTATTATGGATGACGAGGTATTTACCAAGTCTATGTTTGAGCGGGTGCATGATAAATTTGGCAACAAAGTTTGCCAGATGCTGGCAATGCAGTACCGAATGCATGCAAAGATTATGCATGTATCCAGCAAGTATCTGTATAACAACAATTTGGTAGCGCATCCAAGTGTGAGCCAGCACTTGTTGCAAGATTTGCCAGATGTAGGCTGTACTAAAGTTACCGAGTGTGCGCTGATGTTTATCGATACTTGCAGAAAGAAGCCGGAGGAGGAAGATACTATGCCACAAAAATATGCAAACACGCAGGATAAGCAACCTGATATGCCAGCAAGTAAACTTAACAGCGGAGAGGCAAGGCTAGCAATAAAGCACGCACAGGAGCTAATTAAGGCAGGAGTAAGCGGGAAAGACATTGCGATCATCTCGCCATATAGCGGGCAGGTGCGCTTGCTGAAGATGATGAGTAAGAAAATACCGGGAGTAGAAATCGGAACAGTAGACGGATTTCAGGGTGGAGAGCGCGAGGCAGTGATTCTGTCGTTGGTGCGGTCTAATCCTAAGAAAAACGTTGGGTTTCTTGACGACTATCGGCGTATGAATGTAGCCATTACTCGTGCTCGGCGCCATTTGTGTGTGATTGGCGATAGCTTTACGATTTCAGGTGGCGGCAAATTCCTTAGGCAGCTGCTAGAGAACTTGGAGACCAAAGGTATTGTGTGCAAGTTATAAGCTTGAGTTTTATAAAGCATTACTATAATTTTACTGCAAAGAATTAAAAAGCCAAAATTAGGAACTTTGATAAGATCAGATACAATCACAGCTGAGTCATAGTCATGTGAATGGTACCAAGAAACGGAAAATAACCATTTTTCCAGTCTAATTTTTTTTTTCAATAGATAAAAAGGATGAAGGTATCGGACAAGCTTAGACAGGCAGCAGACAGCAAGCGGCCGTACTTTTCAATGGAGTACTTTCCGCCGAAGACAGAGCAGGTAAGAGCCAAAAAGAAGCAGGCACAAAAGAGATATATTAAAAAAAGGTGGCTAAGAAGCAAAAAAAAAAAAAAAGTAGGGGTTGGCGAATTTGTATGACCGAATTGAGAGAATGTCCAGGCTGGGGCCAATGTTTGTGGCAGTGACGTGGGGAGCGGGAGGAGCAACGGCACAGCGGACACTGGAGCTATGCGGAGCGTGCCAGGGCGTGTTTGGGATCGAGACAGTGATGCACCTGACATGCACAAATATGGACAGAAAGAAAGTAGACGAAGCCTTGGAGGGGGCGAAGGAGGCAGGGATCCAGAACATTTTGGCGTTGCGTGGGGATCCGCCACGGGGTTCAGAGTACTGGACAGCCTGTGAGGGCGGATTCGAGCATGCGGTGGATCTGGTACGGCACATCCGGGACAAGTACGGAGACTACTTTAGCATTGGAGTGGCAGGGTATCCGGAGGGCCACATTGAGAGCAGCGACAAGGAGCAGGATTTTGAGTATTTTGTAGAGAAGGTGGAGGCAGGGGCGGACTTTGTGGTATCGCAGCTGGTTTACGATGCGGAGGCGTTTTTGGGCTGGGAGCGCAAGTGCCGGGCGAGGGGCATCAAGGTGCCGATTGTGGCAGGTGTGCTTCCGATCCAGTCGTACCAGTCATTCCGGAGGCTGGCGTTTCTGACCAAAGTGCATGTGCCCGAGGACCTGCGGCAGAAGCTGGAGGCTGCCAAGACCAACGACCAGGCAGTGAAGGACCTGGGCGTGGAGCATGCGGTGGCTACGGTCAGGCGGCTGCAGGAGGCAGGCGTGATGGGTGTGCACTTGACCACGCTGAACCTGGAGCATTCTGTGCAGCGCGTGCTGGCTGCCCTGGGCATGGCCGAATCCCCCGCAGCAGCAGGGGCGCTGTCAGGGCCCTCAGCAGCGCTTCCAGGGCCCTCGGTAGCGCTGTCAGGGACATCGGCAGTACAGGGCGTGGAGCGGCAGCTGTGGGACGACTTTCCCAACGGGCGGTGGGGAGATGCACGGTCGCCGGCATTTGGCAGTGCGGATGCGTACGGCGCGATGCTGAAGTTTGACGCGCAGGGAGCGAGCCGCGTGTGGGGGCAGCCGCGGGCGCTGGAGGACATTTCGCAGCTGTTTGTGCGGTTTGTGCGGGGCGAGATCCCGTCGCTACCGTGGAGCGATGAGCCGCTGATGGGAGAGACGGAGCGGATCCGGGACGAGCTGGTGCGGCTCAACGAGCTGGGCTACTGGACCCTGGCGAGCCAGCCGGCGCTAGACGGGGTGGCCAGCACCGACGCGACGCACGGGTGGGGCCCGCGGGGCGGCTACGTGTACCAGAAGGCGTTTGTGGAGTGCTTTGTGCCAAGCAGGCTGTTTCCGGCGTTCCTGTCGCGGCTGCAGTCTGCCTCGGGGCGCATCACATACTACGCTGCCAATCGCCAGGGCGACTTTATGACCAATGCGCAGCAGAGCGACGGCACGGCGCTGACGTGGGGTGTGTTTCCGGGCCGGGCGGTTGTGCAGCCCACGCTTATTGACAAGATGAGCTTCTTGGCTTGGCGTGCGGAAGCATTCCAGACATGGCGGGATTGGGCAGCCATGTTCCCACAAGCAAGCGACGAATCACGTTTTCTTCTTGGCACTGCCAACGACTGTTGGTTGGTCAACGTCATCGACAACGACTATAAAATGTCTGATGCCATTTGGCAAGTGTTCCACTAAAAAAAAAAAGCTATTTGTTTGCAAGTCACTGCTCTGTTATTTTTGCTTCGTTGTTCTTTATTTAACAAAAGTGTTTTTCTTTTCTTTCCAATTTGTATTTATCTTTTTATTTCGAAATCCTTTTGAAGAAATTATGGAAAGGCGCTCTAGTAGCGATGACCCTGTTGGCAGCATACAGCCAACTAAGCAGGCAGATGATCATCCGTCCATATCTGATGTTCAAAGCAAGCCTGGACAAGGCCGTAGGCAGGCTGAAAAGCCCAATGATGAGCAGCTTGAAGATGCCGGGCTTGCTAGCACTACAGAAGCATTGGCGCATACAGACGACACCCCCATTTCTGCAGACCCGGGTAGCAGCGAGCTTGCGGAATGTATAGATAAATTGGAGGTTCAGGACCGTGGTGAGGCTCTTGGTGAGGAGGTTTCCAAGCCTAGCGATGACAAAGCTCGCGTCGAGGAAATCTCAAAATATAGCGGTATCAGTGCTCTTACTGAGAGCAGCTCAAAGCCTGGTGCCAGTGTTTCTGCCGAAAATAGCAATCTGCTTTCTGAGGACACCTCAGGGCATAGCAACGGCAGATTTATTGAAGAGGACACATCAGAATCTAGCAGTAACAAAGCCCACAATGAGGACACCCCGGAACCCAGAAATTACACAGTTCTCGCTGAGGACGCCCAGGAACCTAACGACACCAAAGCTCGTGCCGCGTATATCGAGGAGAGAGAGGCGGCAGCCACAGAGCCACTGCTGTCCAGTGACGACCGCCCGCCGCCACTCCCTCAGCGGTCATTTACAGACACGCGAGCAAGGCAACAAGCAGCAGCGCCAACACAGTACAAGCTGAAGGACATCCAGTGGCAAGACATCCGGACGCAGCGGCTGCGCGAGGTGAAGATCGTGACACAGAACGAGAACGGGCCCTGTCCGCTGATCGCGCTGATCAACGTGCTGCTTCTGGGAAACGTGGTGCAGCTGGAAGGTTCGCGGAAGAGCATAAGCGAGGAGGAGATGACGCAGATGCTGGCCAACACACTCCTGCAGCACGACGTGGGGTCACCGGCGGTGGCCGAAGCCGACGTGGCGGCGATTCTGTCGCTGCTGCCAACGCTGGGCAAAGGCCTGGACGTGGACCTGCAGTTTGCCCACATATACGACTTTGCCGAGTCACCGCCACTGCAGCTGTTTAGGGCGTTTGGCGTGGACCTGGTTCACGGGTGGGTGGTGGATGTGGACCGGGAGCCGCAGGTGGCAGATGTGCTCTTGCACGAGTGCCGCAACAGCTACGAGGGTGCTGTGGAGTTTGTTCTGGCTGCAGATGAGGCCAGTTGCGGGCAGGTTATGGGCGGCTTGCGGGATGGTGAGTCCGTTGATGAGGAGCAGGTGGCTCGGGCCCGTCGGCTAAACGCGTGGCTGCAGGAAACTGCCACGCAGCTGACCGACTGCGGGCTGCACATGCTGGGCACGATGCTGCCCGACCACCGCCTGTGCGTGCTGTTCCGCAACAACCACTTTTCAGCCTTGTACAAGCGTGGTCCCGGCGAGCTGTTTGCCCTGTGTACGGACGAGGCCGTGGCGGGCGACCCGCGCATCGTGTGGGAGTCTCTGCGGGATGTTCATCAGGCCACGTCTCAGTTCTTTGATTCGCAATTTAATCTGCTCAAGCTGGACGGCCGGGGCAAAGCGCGCGAAAACGACTATGCCCAGCAGCCTCAAGGGCAGCAGGCGGGCGACCATGAGCATTCTGCGCAGATCGATGAGGACTATGCGCTGGCGCTTCGTTTGCACGAGGAGGAGCAGCGGCGGCGGACGCGGACAGACGCCAGTCAGCAGCTGCAGGTGCGGCAGCAGGATCGGATGCCGCCGGGGATGGACGTGCGGGAGCATGGCCATCTGTATGGGGTTCCTCAAGTGTCGCGGGAAGGCGAGGCGCGACTGGCAAAAGCCATGTATCGATCCGCGTCGGATGAGAACTTTGAGCGCCGCATGGAAAGCACATTTATGCCCAATAAAGCTGCTGCCAAGAACAGCAGCACATATCGCCAAGACCAAAATGCTGATCGGGACCGCTGTATAATTTGCTGATAAAAATTGTGTAACGAATATATATATATTTTTCTCCATTGTGGGGTCACACCTCCTCACACTTGAAGCCTTAAATCCCAACCACATGGGAAAGGAACCAAGCTCGAGGAAGCCCAAATAGCTTTTTTTTTATTAGCTTGATCAGGCTCATGATTGTTCTATGGAACAGCATATATGCACAGGAAAAAAATCACTACACCTTCTTTTTTCTTTAGCCTTTTTGAACACAGTTTTTTTTTTATTTATAGCTTTATTTATATAATGACCTCACTAAACCGTTCAAATGCCACAACAAACCGAAGTGTGCGGCCACTTCCTCGTTTGTACACAGCAACAACGCCCCGGGGACAAGTGCCACAGCCCATTTTGCCACGCTTGAATATTCCACAGCCTCCTCGAGTGCAAACAAACAACTTGCCGCTGGCGGGGGGAGACCAGGCGGCACGGCAGCAGTCGCGGGAAGTGCATAATCAGGGGCTATCGATAGTTACCAGGGGTGGCGGGCAGCAGACGGCGTCGCCGCAGGTGCTGGCGGTAGATACGACGTCTGCGATGCCGCAGGCGGTGGGCAGCGCAGACATAGCGGGGAAGCTGGGGCAGCTGAACCTGGGGCGTGGCGGAGCGGGCACCGCGGCGGTTCGGGAGGACTCGGAGGAGGAGGAGTATGCGCTGAGCGACGAGAACATCAATGTGATGCGGAAGCTGGGGGAGGGCTCTGTGGGCACGGTGCACAAGATTGAATATTTGCCGAAGCGCAAGATCATGGCACGGAAGCTGATGGCGGTGTATCCGGACGAGACCAACCATAGGCAGATTATGCGGGAGCTGAAGCTGCTGAAGCAGTGCCAGTCGCCGTATATCGTGAAGTACTACGGAGCGTACTTCTCGGCAGATGACGATGGGCAGTCGATAGCGATCTGTATGGAGTACTGCGAGGGGGGCAGCCTGGAGAGCGTTTATAAGCGGGTGGCCAAGCTGAATGCGCAGATAGGCGAAGGCGTGCTGGGCAAAGTTGCCGTGGCGGTGCTCAACGGGCTGGTCCACCTGCACTCGTACCGGGTGATCCACCGGGACGTCAAGCCCTCCAACATTTTGGTGACGGGGCGCGGCGAAATCAAGCTGTGCGACTTTGGCGTATCTGGAGAGCTCGTCGACTCGATTGCACAGACATTTGTGGGCACCAGCTACTACATGGCGCCAGAGCGCATCCAGGGCGACCGCTATGCCGTGCAGTCCGACGTGTGGTCTCTGGGGCTTACGCTTATCGAGGTGTCTCAGAACCAGTTCCCCTTCCCGCCGCCGGGCCACCCGCAGCTGTCCGTGATTGAGCTGCTCGAGTACATAATACATATGCCCGTGCCCGAAATGGACAAGACCAAGTTTTCCAACGAGTGCTGCGACTTTGTTCAAAAGTGCCTTATCAAGGACCCGACTGACCGGCCTACCCCCAGCATGCTACTCAAGCACCCGTTTATTGTCAAGGCTGCATCTAAAAAGCTGGATCTCAAGTCTTGGATCGAGCGTGTGTGGGGTGTTAAAAAATAAAAATTTAGTACATTATCTTGATAAGAGTTTTTTTTATCTTTTTGTATGCTCAATTCATTTTTGTTTCTTTAGCCCTCTTTTTTTTTTCTGTTTCGTGTGTGTGTGTTTTTTTTAGATGGCACATTTGTTGGCAAAGGTACTGGAAAGTGTATAAAATGCGAATCTTGTAAGAAGAAAAATCTACTGTCGATTAGCTGAAATTGAAAGAAAAAAGCTGTGTTTATGTAGAGGGTGGTGCTGGGCACAGGAGCAGCAACCACAGCGCTGCTTACGATGCAGCCAGTGCATTTGGAGGCAGAAAAGAAGTCGATATACGACGTAGAAGAGACGAAAAAGACAGCCAGCATGGCAAAGGCGCTGGGAGAGCAGACAACGCGGATAGCACAGCTGACGGGACAGCTGCGGCAGCAAACCACATGCATTTTGAGCGCAGCGCAAGGGCAGGCGCAGGAGGCAGTAAGCCGGTGGATATCGGTAGAAAAGAAGGTAGAGCGGGTGGTGCAGAGCATGGTAGCGCCGAACGAGAAGCTGCTTCCAGCCATGGTGTATGTTGGAGTGGGCGCGTTGGCGGGGCCGATCTTTATGAGACGGCGGAACGTGCTGGTGCGGATGGCGTCGCCGCTGGTATTTGGCGTGGGGACGATGGCGTATATGATGCCTGGGACCTCAATGACGGTGCTGCGTGGGGTGTGGGCAAGATATGGGGATCCGGAAAAAATTGACCAGGTGCAGGACTGGACAAGGCAGGCTGTGCAAAAGCTGGATGGCATGCAGAGTGCTGTGGTTGGCTGGGTCGAGCAGCTGCGCCTGTCGCTGCAAGAGGGCAAGTCCATTGCGGAAGCAGTTGCCCAGCCGCAAGCTGAGCATGTAAAGCGCGTGGTTGAGGAGGCTGCCCAGGCAGTCCCAGAGAATGTCATGGTAGCGGCTGAGAAAGCTGCTGCTGAGAATGTTGAGCAGGCTATGGACAAGACAGAGCAAGCTGCAGATAAGATCGAAAAGGCTGCAGATAAGATTGAGCAAACTATAAACAAGGCCCAAGATTCAAAGAAGCAATCTGATCTGCCACTTGGATTCAAATCCAACTAGCTCTTATTTTAAACAATAAATAAAAAAAACTATCAGAGTTTATTTATTTTCTTCTTTTATGAGAAGCACGTTTATTTCCTGTATTTCTTTATTGTATGGGCATTCTGGGCATTCATTTGTACCGCTAAACTCGGCATAGCAGCCGTGACAAGTAGTAGGAGTTTGGCCCTTTTTTTATATATATATTGCCAGCGCCTATAGCTTCGATTGCGTCTTTTAGTATTTGCAACATTGAGAAGAAAAATAAAGCTTTTTTTTTTTATGGGAAGGAAAAAAGAATAAAATTTCCCTCTTTGTTCCTTCGTTTCCTCCCCCTCCTTTTTTTTTTAAAGCAAGAAAAAAGTGGGAGAGACTTGCAAAGGGAAGCAAGTAGGGGAGAAGATTTGAGGATCTTTCCTTCCCTTTTTTTCTTTATAAAAGGAAAACTTGTATACTTAGTGACGTTAAGTTTTCACCAATTGTGCCAACTAGTCATAATGTTTATTTGGTCATTAAAAAAAAAGATGAATAAAAACTATTCATTTAGAGTAGTTTCTCTTTGTCCTTTATTTCGACTTGTTTAAAAAAAAAGTGCATTAAATAAAGGCCAGAGATTACTTTTCATAGCCATACTCTGGACATTTAGGACCACCTATATAATCGTGCCAGCAGTTGTTACAAATTCTTGGTAGTGAAGACATTTTTTAAAAAAAAAAACAAAGGGGGTTGTAGATTTAACGATGAATAAGAGACGCATATTTTCCTTTATATATTGGGCAGTTTCAGCGAATATAGCCCAAATTATTTTGTTAAATTTTTTTAAAGCATATACTTAATATTGGGCTATTGTAGTTGACTTGGACAAATATTCCAACTAGAATTAGCCAAAAAAAAAAAAAAAAAACTATGATGTGATGCATATTACATACCAGATTGACAAACTCCCCCAATATTGTATCATTTATGTGCCATTTTTTAGTTTAATCTTCTGTGGGCCTATTGGCTCATAGGAAAGAAGATACAACTTAAAAGTCACATCTTTACTTTTTATCTGTCTATTCCGCATTAGTGGGTAGATTCAACTAGAGAATATTTGCCATGGAAATAAGAACTTTATGGCTCTAGAGAGCCACTATTCCCCAAGAATAAGTGTCTCTTGCTCTTCTTTTTTTTTTTTTGTTGTTGCAAATTCGTTTTTTTCTTCTCCTTAGAAAACCACTATATAGCTTAATTTTAGCGCTCGCACATATAGACAAGGCACCATTTGAATACCCAACTATTCTTTCCTAAATTTTATAAATGTGGAGAGAACATACTACAATATATATATATATATATATATATATATATATATGAGAATATACTGTTTATGAACATATATTGCCAACAAACACTAAAAATAAATAAAAAGCTAGTATTTATTTAATCAATAAAGAATGCTGCTTGGGCTATATTGGTCTTTTTCAGTTGTTAGCTTGCTGGCCATATTTCTCTATATTAGCCCCCATCCCTATTCGCAGGGCCCTGTTTGGGTCCCTTTGCAGCCATACTGTGGACAGGATTCACCATAATGCCAGCCATGTTCTGAGCAGTGATATTTGTTCTTCTCAGCAGGAGCGTTTATCATTTTATGCAGAATATATACTTGTAAGATTTGAAGAATAAAAGAAAAAGACTCAAAGTCTATTTAGCTTATATAGGCCTATAGCTGCCATATCAATTTTCTTTTTTTCTTTCTTTTTAGCTAATTGATTGGGAATTGGAGACTTTTGCCTCATGGTTGGGGTCTCTTTCTCACATACATATTTCAAAGCAAAATAGATGCCTTGCGTCTCTTCACCCAACATTTAAGCGACTGCAAAATGCACGTTTCCATCCTGTTGACTGGAATTTTTCAAAAAGATTTGACTTTTTTTTTTTTTTTTTTGTTAAGAGAAAAAAGAAAAAAAAACACAAAGGATGAAGCTGTTAGATACCACTGTTTCCAGCAGTAAATGTCCTGGTAGGACAATTAGAAATAGAGGAGATTGCCGAGCGCAAATCCATCTGTGCGCTTGACGACTTTGACGCAGGCGAAGAAACTGCTGTTGTGCTAGAAGAAGATACAGAGGACAGCGCATTCGGCTGCTGCTGATAAAGCTTTGCATTGCCGCCATTTGTCGGCAATGAAGAGTTTATGGAGTCACCAACTACCATCCGGCCATTCCGCATGCCTGAGCGTGCTAAGCGCCGGTGGAACTTCTCATAGGTGGTGCGATCCACATAAAGACGATAGTCAATCATGTCCAAAAACGCCCGCTCCATGTCGCATATCTGCTTGGGAGGGAGCCGTGTAGCCTTGTGCCACGCACTCGTTGTAAACGACTGGTCGTACATAAATTTGGTTGCGCAAATCAGCGCTGCCACAAACATCCGCCGCCCACAGCGTGCCAGGTTTGGCTTCTGCGACGGCGCCTTTGGTGCTGCTCCCTCTGCTGTTGGCGCCGCCGCCTGCTGCTGCTGCTGAGGCTTGGGCGGCTGCGCTCCCGCTGCTGCTGCTGCCGCTGGCTTTGCCGCTGCCGGCGGGCGCTGCGAGCTGGAAAGCGGCTGGGCGCTTCCAGCAAACACCTGCTTGCTCTTCTTGGGGGTCAGCGGCGTAATCATCCCGTTGGCGGCCAGCTGCTGCGCGTTCATCCCCACATACGCCACCTGCCCGTGCTGCACCGAATCGGGCGTGATCGGGCTTGCCGAGTCCATAGGCGACGTAAACGTGCCCGAAGAAGGCACTGCTGCGCCTCCGTTTGATGATACCGGCACCACCATTGGCGCCGATATCAGCCCGCCGCTGCTTCCGGAGCGCTGCTGCTGGCTGTCAAGGCTGCCAGGAACCGCGTCTGCGGGCGACAGCGGCGGCGTGGTGTCTTCGAGCCTGGGCTGGCTGGGGGCAAAGGTCCTTTGCTGCAGCATCTCCTGCGCCTCTTCTTTCTGGCGCTCGGCACGCTGCTTAGCCTGAAGAATGGACTTTGCACGCAAGAGATAAAACATCGCCAGCTCCAACGCGTCTGCTCCCAGACACGACTGCCGGTGTGTTTCGGCAACAAAGCACCGCAGCGAGCATAGCTGGATGCTCTGCGATTGAGAGTGGTTTGGCCAGATACTCTCGATGATGACGCAGGCGATATCTACATGTAAAGAAAGAATGCTCATGAGCACGATGTTCGCAGAGAAAGTCAGTCATGCCTTGCATAAAGCATACTGATGGTCAGGAGAAAATCAAGCAGCCCCCCTCTTCAAACGCCCTCTCATGTTCCCAAGAAGCAGTCTGTGGATACAGCCCTGCCTCTTGCGAGTGGTGGGCTAGCAATACACAAACAGAACTACTACCAAAAAAAAAAAGAGACTAAAGCACAAAGCACAAAAGGCGGAAGGAAGGAAAAATCAGCTGCTTAGGGAAGGGGGCAGAGGCAGCCTACCTAAGGCAATCAGGCAATATGGCAGGGGCACAGGCAACAGTACACATGACTAGACATGCAGCTTTTTTTCTCGCTGAGCCTGAAAAGCGGTTATAATAGCGCAAAAAAGAAAAACAGGGAGAAACCCGAAAAAAAAGCTTAAGCAGCATCACGTGCGCACAGAGGCATCCAGCCACGGTCAAAGTAAAAAAAAGAGAAGGCCAGGAAAGCGGGCACGAGGGATAGGCATGCCTTCTCGTCCTAAGACTCGAGACTAAATGCTGCGCTAAGAGGGTAGGGTAGATGCATATTCAGGGTTGGAAACTTACCATAGAGCTTATCGAGTTCAAGGGCGTCACGAACCAGGCCGTGGGCACTAGCAACAGCCGAGCGCATATTTGGGGCGGTAGCAGTGCGAGCGAGCCGCATAGCTGGGTCTGCAGCAGCTGCTGGCTTGGCTATTTGTTGCTGCAGCTGCAGCTGTAGCTGTGCCAGCTGCTGGTACGATAGCTTTGTGTCGGCGCTACGGGTACGCGACAGTGCCGTGGGCAGCGATATGCGATGAGAAGCAGCCAGTGACGAGCTAGCAGCCGAAACCATCCTGGCTGCTGCGGCGCCAGCTGCCGAGTCCGGATTGAGCAAGTCGTCGATGCGGACGCCATGGGCTGCCGTGCCCTTCTCTGTCTCGTCGGCTGGCTGCTCGCGAACCCGCTTTGATTGTGGCAGGTCAAGCTCACTTGCACGCTTCGTGCCTGTGGCCTGCTGTGTTGACGCCAATTGTTGGTTCACCTTACCGTAAAAACTGTTTGAGAATACAAATGCTGAATTGTGCATCTGTGCCGTATGTTCGTTGTTGTTGTCCCACCCGCCTACATGCAGCGCCAGGCCGCTTGTGTGTGCGGGCAGTGGTACGCCGCTGCCCGCCGATACTGCGTCCTGGTGGTGTAGACGGGTGTTCGACTCAATTGGGTACTTTCCTTGCAAACTAACCATCTTAGGCGGTTATCTGTAAAGTGTCAGCTTATTAAAAGTGAAGGGGTTGGAGAACAAGAGGCAGATATGAAAACACCACTAGTTTAGCAAAAAAAACGCAGATAATGTTAGTCCTGGTTTGGAAAGTATAAGAAAGCCCAATTTGCTTTCGAGTCGAATTGTGGAAAAATATGAAACACGAAAAAAATGGAAAAAGGCAGAGAAAAAAAAAAGATATTTCCCTTGCGGGATGGGAAAGGCGGAGGTAGCTTTTAAAAAAAAAAAGTGTGATTTTGCCTGGACAAGGCCATCTAGCATGTATTTCTCCCCACTTTCCAGTGCTTACAAAGCGAGGCTGCCCTGCTTTTCTTTCAGCTTGACTGCTAAAACATCCCAGTCAAGTACAGCCGAAAAAAGTACCCAAGTCATTCCCAAAAAAAAAAAAGCTGAGCTTTCGCCGCAGCACTAAAGTCTTGCCTCCTTTGCCCAGTGGAAAAAAAAAAAGTACGGAATTTCTCCCCACTTTATCGTCTAGCGGAAAATAAGCTACGCTTAGCCAATCATATCGCTCCTCTGCAAATGCGCAGTCAGACATGCCTTTTTTTTTTGCTCTCGCCGCAGTACACTGTGCCACGATTGGCTGAATCAAAGTTGATGCTGCGCTCTGTCAGAAAAGCTTTTAAAAATCAAGTGCTTATGATGTCTGATTTTTTTTTCAAATGGAGCCCAAGCAAACTACCCAGTTTTTGATATCCATGATCTTTGCAAGGTGTGCCCAGTAAAGGACATGGGGAAGTTGCTTGGAATCTATTTCCAGTTCAGTTACTGCGTGTATTATTGCTATTTTTCAAGCACATTTAGTCCGCAGCCAGAAAAACATGATGTAAGCATTTTCTCTTTTAATGTATGCTGAATAATAACGCCATCTATGAATGGCGTTATTGTTTTTTTCCTTTGCTGCGCATCTTGGCATATAAATGAAAAAAATGGGTTATTAGTCATAGTTTAAATCTGATGTTTCTATGTTTCTAATCATGTGGATTTCTCAGCAGCCCGATCTGACCACTATGTCAGCTGTCCGGTTTCCGAGTTGGCAGGAGACGGCATCTTCTTATGACATATGCTGATTAGATTGGGATTCATAAAGCAGCCTAATGTCTAGGCTTTGAATTCCAAAATCACCGTGGTTCAATTTGATTTTTCTATACTAACATGGAAATCACAGTAAAAAATCCCTGCTGCCTGTCAATAATGCATTCTGAATGCGCCTTCTTCCCTTGTGTCTGCATTTGTATAGACAAGCAAGAAATCCTTGCATTAATCTAATAAACAGGAAATTGGCTGAACTTTAATTTGTGTGGTTTGTTTAATGCTCAACTAGCATGTGTTCAATAAAGAGCATTATATGTGCTATAGCATAGGATGCAAATCAGCTATAGCTGCTTTTTTAATAAATGATTTGCGTAATCCATACGCTGTAGTTACACGTCATGATGACTATTACTGCCATGCTTTTTTTTTTTTTTTGCTATATTGTGCCAGACGACAATGTTGCTTCTCAAAATTTTTCATAGCCTAAAAATTATATGCGCTAATGGTGGCTATAAAAAAAATCTATTGCAATATAAAATGAATTTTCAGATAGAATTAGTTCTGGATGACAGCATGTTGGATACAATTGAGCTCGACGTCGCTGCCATTGACGTCTGGAATATAGAACCGACAGGTGCCAGGCGCGACACACCTGGCACCGAAGTCAGCTGGCTACTATGTGACGTCATGTTCTGAACTGCTGCCACATGTCGCTGTTGCTGCTGTTGCTGCTGCTGCTGCTGCTGTTGTTGTTGTTGTTGAGAGGGTGTGGTCACAGAGCTGGTGGTGGCCGAGCGGCAGCGCTTGACCATCGAATGGCGCTTGAGAGCATCGGACCGGCCAAAGCTCTTACCGCACTTTGGGCACTTGTGCGGTTTGATGCCCGAGTGTATCTTGACGTGCCTCTTGAGATCGTGGTTGCGGGAAAACGATTGCTCACACGTCTCGCATTTGAATGGCCGTGCCGGTGATACAAAATGCCGCACTGGCGGATACGCTGCATATGGCAGATAGCGCGATGATGCTTGCGAATAGTAGTACGAGTACGGGCCTGCTCCTGTGCGCATGTACTGTTGGTAGGCTGCAGGGGTGTAGTATGCTGGCCCCATAGCCGCTGCTGCCGCTGCTGCCGCTGCTGCAGAAAGCTGTGCTGATCCGCTGCTGCTGCTGCCTGCAACCGATGCGTTGGCACCCGTGCCCAGCGTTGTGGGCGGCGAGCGATAGTATGCCGAATAGTCGCTGTAGCTGCGCGGCGCCTGCGGCTGGCTGTAGTATTGCTGTGGCGTCTGCGGCTGCGGTGGCACGTGTGGACTAAGCATCCCACCGACATTACTGGTGCTACCCAGCGGTCCTGCCAGCCCTGCGCCGTTGCTGTCGCTGGCGCCGTAACCGCCGCTGCCGTCGCCCAGCAGCACTGCAGCCGTGCCGGCATTCTGGTTGAGCGGCCTGCTAAGCGCCGAAATGCTGTACGCCGTCAGGTCTGGTGCCCCGCCAGCGCTCTGTTCCGACAAGGATGGTGCCAGCGTGGCTGTAGATGACTCTGCTGTGTGTGCAAAAGAAAACCCGTCTACCGTATAAGCACTCTCATTCTGCAGCGTCTGTGTTGAGCTGTACGCAGCACGCCCATAGCCAAGCGTGTGGTCAAGCGCGCCTACTGTGTTGCCTGCACCCACTGCTGATGCCGCCGCCGCTGCAGCCGCCGCCAACAGCCCGCCGCTGGGCGTGCCTTTGCGCGTGCTGTCGCTCCCAGCATCATGACCATCGCTGTGCATGGGCGCCATTGCATACTTTGCTTCCATCTGTCCTGCCATTGGCAGCGATGACAGAAATTCTGGGAGCGGGTCTACCAGTCCTGTCGTTCCTGCTGCGCTTCCCGGAAGCTCTGCGACTGCTGCCGAATTTGTGTTATCTGCTGTGGCGCTGGGCCGTGTCTTTTCCGGTCCGTGTGTGTGCTGCGCCAGCGATGAGGTGGCAGTCGTTGTTGCTGCCGCCACTGCCGCCACCATTCGCGAAATATCCGCTGGCTGCTCGCGTCCCGCGTCGCTGCGCTTGTCTTGGCCACCATGCAGCATGTTTTGCTGTTTCAAAAAATAATCTGCCAGCACCGTGCTTCCTTGGCTATCCATGCCCGAAAATGCTGCAGTGCCCTTTTCTGCTATGGCGTGGGATTCGGTTTGCATTGGCCCTGCTGCCTGGTGGTAGTGGCTAGGACTTGTGCCGTGGTGCCTGTCTGTGCGCAGCATATTTTCTCGTCCGTATGCTGCATGGGTGGTTTCGTAGCCTGTGCTGCCTGCTCCGCTGCTGCCATTGTTGTTGCTGTCCAAGCTAGCTCCCATTAGCGCTGCCGACGCTGAACTAAACGAGTAACTTGTCATTTGCGTCTTGTGTGGCCTTTATGCCCCGGGTGTGTATTTCGCTTAATATATGTCAATGGCCTATTGCTACAGCAGATGTTTTGTACAATCGAATTGAGCGTCAACAAGTGAGAAGATTTAGATATAGCGATGAAATATAATGAACCATGCACAGAAAGTAAACACCCAAACGCCCTTTTTCCCTCTCCACTAGACCAAATAAGATAAAATAGGAATTGCCAAGTTATAGACTCTCCTTATAAAGCTAATGGTGTATATATAAAAAGCAGATCTTAACCCAGCGATAGAAAACAAGAAGTAGGATGGGCCACCTTTTTGAGCCCTTTTTAAAGCAAACTAAAAGTGGCTAACTAGAACGCAAGGCGTTTTTTTTTCCAACACACGACGTCTAAAAAGAAGAGTATAAAAATTGTGTGCTGAATAGCCAAGCAACCTGAATGTTAGCCTGCAGATGTTTGAACGAGAAATCTAGTGGCGAAGAAGAAGAAAAAGAACTGTTGACCTGTGGTCGATGAAGTGGATAATATACTGTTGCTCAAAAGGGAATTATGCCAGGAATAAAAACTAGGTGTTGCAATGACCCGAGTGCCAGTAAATATAATATCTTAAGATGGGGTTTAAAACCCTACTATTATTACACCCCCCTTCTCCATCTCAAGACTTTTTTTCTTTGCCAAGCGGGATGTCCCTTCAATTGTTGTTTGGTTGATGAGCAGAATAGAACAAACAAACGAGGGGGGTGGGTTTGGCCAAAGGGGAGTAAACCTCCCACTCAAGAAGGAATAGAATCCATCACACACAATGTGTTTTGTATATTTCTCTTTGATGCAGCGATGGGACATTAGGCACTCTTCTAATGACCAGGAAAAAAAAGAAGCCATTTCAATTAAACTCATCTTTTTCATATATGGCGACTGGAAGAGCAGTAGACGGGTACTGCTAAAAGAGAATACGCTGCCCTGAGGCTTACCAATTACATACCATGCTTTGGCCAGTGCCAGAGTTTAATAAAACGACTCTCCCCAAATGATTCTGTAGAACAATTGCAGCTTTGGGATGTGGGCAAAGAGAAAGAAGGGAGAAAAGCGATCTTTGAAAGCCAATTTACTAGGCAAAGAGCAGGGGTTTTTGCAGCCCTGGTAAGCCCGCTCTAGAAGCTGTTGTTTTTTTTTTTGAGGGGGGAGGCGTGCGACTGGAGAGGGAATTTTTTTTTTTTTGGGAAAATTCACCTAGTTGTTCTGTGCTGGCTGTGAATGCTAAGCCGGGCTATAGAGAATGCTAGTCCTTGGAGGCTTACTATAGTGGTAGAGTACAGTGATAGACAAATATAGTGTTTAGTATACATTTCGTTTGCAACCTGAATCTCATGTGCATCTCTACAATCAATAGACTTTATACTGCCGCGTAATGCTCAGCTGTGTGTCAAGTACAAGCTTGCTTCTTTTTGCGCATATTGAGCACATTGTTTCTGCCATTCTAGACATAGGCTGGGCACTAATTGGGAAGGGGGGAACCAGGAGCCGAGCTGCTGTTGGGTAAATTCAGCATCCATGGCATGGAAAAGGAGTGGAAAATTTCCAAGCAAGCCACATCTCGTTCTTATTGCTTTTTTGTTGCTCTGCAGTGCAGGCGGACAAAACAAACCAGCGCCCCTCCAGGAAAGAGAGGAAAAGTCAATGCAAGGCATACGCCTGACGATCGTCAGTATCGCCTGCACCCTGATTCCACTGGTAACATCATAAGCTACCGCCCTTTTTTGTACTGAGCAGCAAGAAAAAAAAGATCCAGACAGACATCGGCGAAAATCCTTCAGCACAATTGAGAACAATGCACGATTGGCAGTATACTCGGTAGGGAGGGACAGAAAGATGGGGACACAGCAGCTGCCATCTCACAGGTGGCTAGCCAGACGAAATGTCCGGGCCATAAAGAACAATGCGATCAGCAACACGTATAACTTTTACAGCCGCCATGTGCCTTCAAGAGTGCCAAAGCTGCCATTTCATGTTGCGGAGAAGGCATTTTGAATGGACCCAAATCCTTTTCCCCAACTTGAGATGATGGAGGATGATTTCTGGAGCTTTAATTGCCGGTATGCAGCTCTGCAAAACAGCAAGGGAGACTAGGGAGCATTTGTCCGTTTAGCGTGCTGCAAGCTGCGTTTTTTCCATTCTGCCTGCTTTGACCAGCAACCCAAAAAAAGAGCATTGCTGCTAAGCTGCATTTCGGATCTCAAAAGCATTGGTTGCTGGACAAGGCCGACTATGAAACCGGGTTTTAAAACAAATGCACCATGTGGGCAGTGAAAAAAGGTCAACGGCCATGGTCAAAACAACCAAATAGAATAGAATGCAAATCCGCGTGAGCAAATGTAATAACAACTGCACATTCAACACCACACAATAGAATTGCGTTTCTTCGCCACTCGGGCCCTTGACTCTTTTTCTTCTCAGGAACAAAGGAAATGCTTATAGGCGCTGTATAGCTAAAGCTGCCCAAAGATCATCAAGAATGTGGATTTGCTACATGTGGCTACGCAAATGCCCTCTCAAGCAGCCAATGTGTGGGAAGTGAGAGGCGGCCAACAATCATGCTGACACGTGTGGCAGCTATATTGACAGGTGGCGTATGATTCCAATGTCGCTAATGTCTGCTACTACGCAATCTAAGCCTAGAAATTATAAAGCTCCGAGAAATATACTCCTGCAAGACTCATGTGCACATTGGCGCAGCGGAAAACAGGGATCACCAGGCGTCCCCGGCTGAATGGGTGAATCTGCGCTCATCAAAATTTGCATCTAGTGGCCAATAGTTATTCTAGCTCTTTTACGCTCCCCCTTTTGCGGAGAAGCAAGAGAAAGAGAGAGAGAAATCACTATGCGTTAAATGGAATGTAGATTCCCTAACAATGTGCAAGTGGCTGAAAAGGGTCGCACATGGGCAAAAAGAGAAATAAACAACAGCAGCGAGTTATAGATGCCCACAGCTATTTTTCAGAGCAATTATTCAAAGCAATGGGCGTCAGTTTGCCAGGAATGCCCTTTGATTGTTATCCTTGTGTCGAGTAGAAATAGCGCAGCAACTCAAACAATATACATGTGCTCTAAAATAGTACATACCCTTGTTATTTGTGTGGTCGTATAAACATTCAACTCTAAAGAAAAAACACCCTCAATTACAGTTAGCACAGTTGAAAAAAAAGATAGAACAAGTGCTTAACTGCATAAGAGATTTTTACAGCTAATGCAAGCGATTTGAACTGGGGAGGAGGGGGAAAGAGCTCTAGGCAAAAAAAAAAGACTAAAATGGGGAATGTATCTTGACGACAAACAAGCCAGGTTACCAATATCCAGTTACACACAATACTGGATGAATTTGGGCAATGCCCAAATTGAGTGCATATTTGAATTCATGCAAATCGCCCATTAGCTTGTGTCGTACTTTAAAAAATTAGGTTAAATTTTTAGGGACGCAAGTTTTTTTTATGCGCAGAATCAACTTGCATAAATGACTGGCTAGCTAAGATGGATTTTGAGAGAATAGAGTATAGAAAATATAGAGGTCCCCATTTGTTTAATACAATAGTACACTATATCTCAAGCTACTTACCTCGAGTGACAAGAGTTCTGTTCCTATTAATGAAATAGTTTACAGTATAAATTAGCAATCTGGATTTTTTGAGTAAGGTGAAAAAGAAAAGAAAAGATAGTTTAGGAACATTTGATTCAAGGGTTAATACTATCGTACTGCGTTAAACATTACTTGAAGCACTAAAAAGCTGGACAATATGCTGTGCTACCGCTACCAGATTTAAACGGTGTAATTACAGCCGGTTAAGCATATCTGGGCTTCTTGTAAAGGTATTGGTAGCAGTAGGCTATATGGCGGTAATTTACTAAACACAGTACTTTATATTTGTCCGAAAACTACTTAAAAACCGATATTTGTTAAGATCGTAATTACTATCAGCTCTTCCTCTCGACCAGAAAAGCGGTAGCAGAAGCAATACCAGTTTTACAAAAACCTTACTGTACCTTGTTTTTTTGGTTAGCTATAATAGAGTATAGCAAAATGTATAAAGGAAAAAAAATAAGCGACCAGTATTTAGACACAATATAAGAAAAAGTGCGCGTTTATTTAATTGCTGCAGATTCAGTATTAGTATGCGGCAGTCAAATACGCATAATTATATTAAAGCTGCAGTTTAGCTGTACGTTAAACGCTAGTCAATATGGCTTTGATTACTATGTATTTTTCTGTCAGGCCAAAGCAGAACAAACAGCACGCATGCGTATTGCTTTGCTTTCTACCATCGTTTACATTCATTGTGCTTGCTCAATAAAGTCCCTATTTCCAATAAAGGTTTGGCTCATTTTTTAACTACGCAGCAGCCAAGATGCCAAGGCTAACATTATTCTAGCTGAGCTAGTTTATTGTTTAGTTGCGCGTAAAAGTTGTGCAATTAATATTACCCATGTAAATGCAATGTCATATGAGTATACTGAATATATTTTATTGCGCAGTAACCATATGCCAATATACTTTTTCATGCAATGTGATATTGGTTTTTTTTTAGCATCTACATGCAAAAAAAGTCCCTATTTTCAACTATATAACTTTTTTTTTTTGATTTGCCAAGCCATGCATAGCCTTTTTATATATATATATATACATTTTCAATCAAGCGCGTGAGCATTTGTCAAGGACAAGATAAATGCACTGACAGGGTAAATTACAAAAACACTCACTATTGATAACTAAATAGATTTGCTAATTCATTGAGAAATTCGTCTATTCAACATAATAGGGCAATGCGTGCATTTCTTTGGGATTTCAAATAATAATAGCGATTGACGACTATTTTATTTTCACATTGATTAATAATTGTCGATTATAAATACCCCTTGTTTAATGGTTGGAGAAATCAATGGGAAAGCGCAATTTTTATATGCTGGCTTTGCTATCTCTATACTGCTGCAGCTCAAGTAGGACTAACAAAAAATACGGTGATATCTCGCTGGTCAATCACTATTGATCAGTTTTGCGAATAGTCAAGACAACTCTGTAAATTCTCATAGATTATCTCTGCACATCGCTGACTTGACAGTTTACACATTTATTTTTTCCTTTTTTTTTTTTGAGCAAGCTAGAAAAACTACATCACGCCTTGCGCATATTCATAGCCTGCGATGGTCCGCCATTAGGGTATTTAATCTGGTAATCCTTTTCACGCTTGAATAGCAGCACGTGTGGCTCGGGTTCTACATTATATATTCGATCAGCAATAAATACTTGCAACAATGAAGGCATGAAATAGAACAGTACTTACCATGCACCATGTAATGCTCCCAGCCAGGCGACTGCCGAACACCCAAACCACGCCATTCGTCTTCAGCCATCAGACGCGGCGGATGCGGCAGATATTTCCGCAATCCTTCAGGCAAAGAGACATGCCGGTATTCAAATTCATCATCGCTGTAGCGTTCTGAATAGTATATTTCTCCAGAGTATTTGGCAATATCTGCCAGCTTTTGTTCTTCAAGCGACACCTTATGGTGTCCGTCACCCTTTTTGTCCGTTTTAAACGACAGCATCGTTTGAAAAGGTGCAAGCAAAAGTGCGCTAAAGTTTAACAGGGTGTATAAAAGGCGCTTTTAAAAAAAAGCCAATGGGCTGCTTTCTGTGCTTTTATATGAGGAACGGAGGCCTCTAGTGTCGAAGTACTCGGCAAAAAATAGGCAAATGGGAAATATGGTAATAAACAAATGAAACAAATAAGAAAACCAATCGAGTGTCAAAACCAGAAAAAAAAAAAAAAAGAAAACGGAAGGGGGTTTTATTGATCAAATCAAAAATTCAACAGCATACATTAAATTAAGGCTCAATGCATAGCTTATAGGCTGCTAGCTTTTTTTTTTTTCAGAAATTTTGGGGATAGTTTTCTACTATGAGAAAACCCCCGATAGAAAGGATATGGAAGGTTGTAAAAGTTGATTATTCCAAAAACCCAATGTGCGACGATGCAGATTTTTTTTACTAGAAAAATACAACAAAACAAGTGCTGATTGTAAAAGGGGCAAAAAAAAAACAAGGGCGAAAAGGGGTGGAGTACCGCACGACAATATAGATAGGCGGATGGGCGCTAATGCTGTTTTAAGCCATTTCTACAATCGTTCAGGGGAGGGTAGCAAAGTGAATTTTGATTCAAGCATGTCAGCAGGAGAAAACTTTCCTGCTTTGTCTTTTCCTTGCAAGCCAGGCCAGGGGTAATCAATTTGAAAACAATTAGTGGAGAAGCGGAATATGCTTGCCAAGAAATTTCATGATGCGAGCTACAAAGCCAAACTTTCGTTTAAACCTGCCTGCATTTTATGTTGTCAATGGCGTGCAGCTAGAAATAGAGAGAAAAAACAAGAAATGTCGCTCAATTTCTTGGCATTTTCTCTGTAAATCATCTCTTAAATAGAGGGCAGGTGTGAAATAACAAAAAGCAGCTTTGCAAGGAAGCAGCCATTATTCTAGCAGCACAACGTACATGTGGATGGGTTAATGCGCCTTAAAATGGAAGCATTCCATGTTTCCATCGATTTTCAGGCTGCTCCTTATCTATTTTTACAGAAGAGATAGCCAATTACAGCAGACAGCCAAGAAAGCTTCTTTTTCATTCCAGCACCTGCAAAAGGCGAGTCGGCTTTTCCAAAAAATCGCCCATCTCACCTTTTTTAAAGTTCTATCCCGAACCCCTGTGTTTATGCTTTATACACTTTATGCGTGTTTGAGGAACAGCCATGGAATAAAATCCCCAATGCATGTATTTTGTGACCATAAAACTACACCCGCTTTCCTTTCTTTCCTCAAAGCACATATCTCCATCTTGCAAGCTTTAAAATCTTTCTTTTCTTCTCTACCTTGTCTTTTTTTTGTGGTTCGTACCGAGTGTATCGCTGTTATCTTTGCGGTAGGCGGTATCGCCATCATTTATGCTTGCACATATGGGTGCCCACGACGTACAAGGCCAGTCGGCCTCGGCAGCCGCGGCTGCTGCTGCCGCTGTTGCCGCCGCAGCTGCTGCAGGCACGCCGATTTCCAACTCGACGCACTGGAGTAACGAAGAAACAAAGCTGCTGATAAAGACGTGGGGCGAGCATAGAGACGAGTTTGCTGAAATAAAGCGCAATCTGAGTGTGTGGAATAAGGTGCTGGATCGGCTGCTCAAAGCAGGCTTTTTTCGCTCTGTTGAGCAGTGCCGAAACCGATGGAAGTTTCTTGAGTCAAAATACAAAGCAGCAGCTCGCGAATATGATGAATCAGGCCGAACAACGTGGGAGTTTTTTCATGAAATGGACGAGGCCAAATACGGGCCTCCAGGAACTGCCGAGTGTCTGCGCCGGCGCAGGCGCCATAGCTCCTCTGCGCAGGCTTCGGACAGCGCAATGCCTGCTGGCGATAGTCATGTACCACAGCAATCCGCTACGTCATCATCGTCATTGTTTACAGATTCGTACGGTCGCGTGCAGCTACCGCCCATCAGATCCTCCACCAATACCAACAGCCCCAGCACACAGCATCTGGACTCACCGTCGCCAGCGCCGCAGCATAAATCGGGGATGGTGCACCGGCCCGATTCTCAGCGTCACTCGCCGTTAGTTTTTGTGCCACAACCAGATCGCCTGCATATGCGGAGTATCTCGCCTGCTTACATGGGCGATACTGTATCTAACCCACCCGCACCGGCAGCAGCCAATGCAGCATACAGCCATGCCGTGTCGGCAGGCCGCAGTTCGTTGATGGAGAGCCAGCATTTGGCTAGTGCTAGCTCACTGCCAGCATCGTTTTCGTCATCATTTTATAGCCATGGAGTCAGGCGTGATCGGGAGGTTTCGTCGCCACCTCCAGAGTATCACCATTATTATAAACGTCCGGAAAGTACAGGTAAGAAAAGCGCTTTGCGTTTTGGCGTTCGCGACAACTATCCGTCAACATCAAATCACCAATATCACCAGCATCCATATGAGCGAGCTGCTTCAGTTGATGGCTCTTTTGCTGGAAAGCGCCAGCCTAGCAGCACCAGCAGCGATCTCCGCGAAAACCTACGGGTGCTGGCAACCAAAAACCGCATGCCAAATGATGTCGACGCTGTTACAATACACGGCCAGCACCGCCGTTCCTCACTATCTGGAGCACATTCGACGTCTGCCGATACCGATCTGGCGACATCAGATTTAATAAACGATGCTGTACGCAAGCGCAAGCTGGACCACCCAAATGTAGAGAGCCCTGAAATGGGTCCTTTGGGAGAGAGCAATGTAGCCAGTATGCTTGCTGCAGCTGTGGACCAAAAAAAGGGCTTGGAGCTGGTGGGAACAGTAAGCCGAGCCGAAGTCCTTAATTTTCTGCGCGAGCAAGCAGCTTTGCGCGAGCAGCGTGAAGCAGCGCGCAGTGAGGAGCGGCGGAGAATGGAGGAGTTGCGGAGTGCCGAAGAGTGGCGGTATCACAAGTTCCAAATGGCTGTGATGCACCTGATAGAGCATGCGCTGGCGCCCTATGCTGTAGATCCTGCTGCTTCAAAGGCTTTTTCGCCGTCTGCAGACGGACAGCGTGAGAGCAGTTTAGATGAGGTAGCCAGTGCCGAGTCTTCTACTATGCCAATGCCGCGTCTGCATTCTGGCAGCGATGGCGAGGTCGAAGACGGCGAAGTCAATATGCGGTCTTCTTCTGCTGCCTCTAAAAGCTCAACTGGCGTCGCTGATGGCAGCAACAACGAAATGTCTATAGTACACAGTTCTGGTAATTCATCACCCCGCGCTGGCGCATCATGAATGTTTATTTTTATTTTTTTGCTAACTGCGAGAAACACAAGAAAAGTTATTTTATATAGACCGGTTTACCGCATAGAAATATAGTTTTCAGTGTGGAGATTGCTGGTACTAAACTAGAAATAAATTGATTGATATGCTGGCTATATTTTGGCTTGCATGTCAGATCAAGCATGTTGAGCTTAGGGCAAATGGTGCTATCTAGCTGATTTACTTGCGCATAAGCATCTACAGCATTGTCCAGTGTAAGGGCTTTCAAAGTTAGCATTGCTAGGTTGGGCAGTAGCAAAAGAAGCTTTAGCATATCAATGCAGCTGACTGAAGCAGCTATGGCTAGCGAGGTAATAGCAGGGCCAGCAAATATATTTACATCGGGTATATCAATAAGTCGGTTCATTACACCAAAGGCCACATTGTTACTTGAACGCAATTTATGCAGCATCGTGTTTAATGATGGAGATGCTACAGTGATCCCAGCATATTGCTGGCTATTTATCATCAGGCTTAGACTTTTGGTGCACATGGGGAGCTGGACAGAGTCAAGCACGAACGTCATTCGAGCTGATCCTTCTATGCTGATATGCGCCATTTGTGCAGGCAAGCACGCTAGCTCGAGCAAAAAACAGTATGTGTGTAAATTGGTTACTTGTAAGCTATGTAATTTAGGAAAGCTTATAAGTGGCTTATCTCCGTTTTGCGATGGTGGGGCTGATACAATGAAACCGATAAGGCTTTCTGGCTCTGTAAATTCCACAGCTAGGTGCTCTAGTTGCACGAACTCTGCAGGCTCCCACATACAGTCTATTGGAATATCCAGAAGCTTTAAAGATATAAGCGTCTGTGTCAAACTGGTAGGTAGCTGGAATACTGTCTGGTTGGTGCATTTGATAATCAATCTGGTTATCGTGCACAATGAGGGCTGCAAAGAAGGAGATGGAGTAGTGTTTATGTTTTGCATTGAGTTCGCAAATCGAGCAAGCAGCTGGGGATAAAAAAGCTGCTGGATATGGCAAATGCTTTTTTGAGAGTTTAATAGAGCGAGCGAGTGCAGATTCGGTAATATAGTTGCAACCATATCGGCTAGCTGTGTTATTTGCTTGTTCTTAGCTTGTACAGCTACTATGTTGTCTATACAGCGGAAACACTTCGTGCTTAGGGATAGCTTGGATACCAAGTTCCATTGCGGCTGTAGAAGAGCGAGTTTAGATATGGCACTGTTTGGCCATTCAAGCTTTTGGCAGTTATTGGTGATATTAATATGAATGTGCTTGACAAACACGATGAGATCAGGGCTGCTGGCAAATAGACTTGTGTTGGATACTAGTTGCATAGAGTCAATGGCCAGCGAGTTGCGCATATAAGCAGATGGTATGTAGCAAGCCTCGTTATAGCATACAAATACATGTGAATATACTTTGGGAACAAGAAGAGCCCGCCATTGCGAGCTTGTAGCCAGCAAGCGCAGCTGGAACTTCCATGATTTTAGGTAGAGCAGATCGGAATCCAAGGTATAGTGGAATATAGAAACAAGTATATCTCCAGGAAGCGAGCTAATAGTAATAGGCATGGTGTTGATATAGAAAAAAATTAGCATATAAAGAGAGAGAGTGTGTGTAGTTTTTCCTTCTAGATTTACTATAAAGCAACTTGCATATTTCCTAGCATTTACACACATTATAGACTAGAAAAGGTGTCGATCTCTAAACAAGTCTGATTTCTAGTTTTCTAGTGCAAGGGGTGCTCGGAGCCCTTTAGGATTTCCTGAATGACGCTTACATAGTCCATACACTGCCAGTACTGCTGCATACCCTCAAGAACTTTAACCATACAGGAAAGGTTTTCGTAAGCACGTACTAGCCGCGCAGCACGAGTTTTGATATCCGCACGTTTCTCCATTGCCTGCTTGTTTGGCGGCTGTGGAGCCGAATCGCTCAGGTGCACAGCAGTAGCCAGCATTACAGCAGAGTTATTGACGCTGGTGGAGAGTGGACGCATTTGATCAGCTGGTTTTTGTAGGCGTTGGTGCATGCCAAGGATCTCTGCTTCCGCTGCCTGGTCAACCTGCATGGCAGCTTCTGACTGGACAGATGAGGCTTCTGGCTGGACAGATGAAGCTTCTGGGTCATTAGGTTGCTGGTTATTATTGACAGCGGTAGTAGCAGCAGCTGCGGCAGCTCTGGCAGCGGCCATTTTAGCCTGGTACGCTTTGCGGCGCGCACTGACTTTAAAACTGCCTTCGCTTTCCTTAAGCAACCGCTTGATATGGCCCACTTGAACCTGAGCCACCAAAAACATCCACCACGCAGTAGATGGCTGCAGGCGCATATAGAAATCAGGATCAGACAAAATGGGATTGTCAGCACCAGGCCCAGTGCCAGGAGCATTGAATGCAGAGCCAGGGGCAGACAAGATATTGGCATCACCACTCAAAACCTGCTCATGAAATACCTCGACTGGAGGACCGCCCAGCAGAACAAACTTTGGATGCTTGCCACGCAAAATCGACGCCAGCTGCTCAGCCGTAGATACACAGCCATCCCAGGCAATAACTGCCATATCGGTTAGATCCCGCTGAATAGCAGCAGCAGCATGGGATGAGGATTGTGCCGATGATGTGTAGGAGCCAGCAAATGACCGCGCATCAAAATCTACTGGCATCGTGTCGTCAGCAAATGGCTGGGCAATTGATTGTGCCCGTGAGTTGGCACCATTGTTACTCATTCCACCTGAATGGTTGGCGCTGACAGGGCTGCCAATGACGCTGCCATACAGAGACGACCCCGCGGCACTGCTGCTAGAAGCCATGTTCTGCGCATAGTTTATCAGCGGAGCCATGGAGCTGCCCAAAGTACCGATGGCAAACTCGGAGAGACCCTCGCTAAGCGCAACGTTGCTACGAAACTCGGCAGCTGGCGAGGCCCAGGTGTCTGAAATGACCAGGCTGGGATGAGTCAGATGCGGCATGGGCGTATGGGAGGGAGCAGGAGTTTCGCGAGAGTCTGGATGATGCTGGCGAGCGAGATAGCGGGCAAAGTCAGAGTGGAGCTGCAGAATGACGCCATGAGACATTATGATAGTGGAGTGGGCAGCCAGCAAATAGTAGTAGTACTGGTGGCGATACTGTCGGTTGTAGCGATCAGAGGGTACGCGGTTGATGACTTCAGAAAAGCGCAGCAAAATGGAATCGAGCCATTTGTTGAGCTGCAAGTGCAGCCAGGACCACGAAGACTTTACCTTCTCCAGACGGTCGGGCCAGGGCACAAACTGGCGGCGGCGCTTGAGATAGGGGTAGTTTTCATCGATATAAACGGGCTCTGCGTGGAAGAACGAGCGGATGGCCAGAGCACGCAGGCTGTTGAGGCGGCGCAGGTGGTCGCAGAACTCGACCATCAGGCGCTCGAGGTAGAACGCGCCTGGGCGATACGGCCATGGGGGGCGGCAATCGTGGAAGCCGTTAAGGCGCAGGTACTCGGGACCTTGCTGCGCAGACGCGTGGCTGTCGCCAAAGCCTAGGTCGCGTGGAGGCGGATCGGGGGTCAGCGGGGCATCCTGCAGGGTAGGACTCACCCATTCGCCGTCACTGCAGGGCAGGCGCACGCAGTAGGAGTCGGGCGGAATCTCCAGAGGTACGTTCATGACGTTGGCAGTGAAGTAGTCAACAAACACGAGGAACCACCAGATGCGGCGCTTGGTTTCGAGCTCAATACGTGTCTCACTGGAGCGGGCGCAGGGGCAGGCGCCAGGCAGCGGCGGAGGTGACGGTCTGCGGTCAAAAGTACCGCTGAAGGCGACCATGGGGTTGGATGGCACAAAAGTAGCGTCGATGTTTTGGAATCCCATCGTGCGTGCAGTGCACACGGCCTTGACCAGGTACATACGCGATTTGAGCATGTTGCCCTGGCCCATAAAATATACGGACAGAAACAACATAGCATGGATGGTGTCGACGGTGCCCAGGTCGCCGTGGTTGAGCAGGATGCTGGCCAGCCCACATGCTGTTGCTGCATGGCGGTCGCCATTGAGAAAGGCCATGCCGTTAAGCGAGTGTAGGCTTGGGCGCCGCGAGTACCGGCTGGCTACGGCCATAATGGCGTAGATGAGCACTGGCGAAACATCGCCCTGAGCTACGCGCTGGCGGAATGTCGGTGCATGCAGGGTCTGCACGCCCATATAAAAATACTCAAACATCCCGTTAACGTGCTCATCCAGCTCTGATTTGGGTGGCAACGGGTATGTCTTTACGTCAAACATTGGGCGTCCAAAGTGGTCGGCGCCATCTGAACGCAACCCGTCCAGCACCTCATCTTCCTCAAGAATTGTCCGGCTCCAATCGCCGCCCTGCCGCCTTCGACGTTGTTGCCCCCGATCATTTTTAGCCGCAACAGCAGCGGAATTCGGGGTACTGGTGGTGCTGTTGCGGCGGGCTTTGCCCAAGGGCGAAGCATTAGCCCGCGCTTCCAGACTGTTTCTGCGCAGCAGGTGGCCGGTGGCTGCTTGCTCAGATTTGGACCGACTGGCCGGAACGGGGGGCTGGACATTGGCTGGGTACAGAATAGGCAGTGTGGCTGAGGGGGACAGGGGAGTTGTCATAGGCGGGCTGCTTAGAAACGCCGCCACCTGGGGCTGCTGCTGCGATTGTGTGCTGCCTGCAGTCGTAGTAAATGCCTGGTGTTGTGCTGGCGATGCTGAAGAGGGCGAAAACTGAAATGCAGCAACGGCAGCAGCAGCTGCAGCGGCAGCAGCTGCCGAGGCTGAAGACGATAAAGGATTATAGGCCGATTGCTGTTGTTGCTGCTGCTGAGCCTGTGGAGGGTGATGCGATGAAAACTGCATGCTGAGAGCAGGCGATTCTAACACAGAACCCAGGCCTATGGGCGAGGTGATTCCCGAGAGCGACGTTGTTATGGCAGCCATGGAGTGGTTGAGCATATGTGTGCCGCTGCTGCTTGCCGACATAGAGCGGAACGCAAGCGAGGGCTGTGTGGTTTGTGAGAATGATGAATTTGGAGATGGCGAGCTGAGAAAGCCAGATGCGGGCCGCGAGCGATATGGCTGCTGCTGCTGTTGCTGTTGCTGCTGGAGGTACTGCATGCTGCTGGATGAGTCGATAGAGCTTAGAAATGCCGATGTAATGTTGGGTGGCATTTGTAGCGAGTCTGAAACGGCAGTTATTGGCGGGGACAGAACCGAGGCCAGGATGTGATGGTCCTGGTGCTGGTTATTAGCAGGGTGCATGTTTACTGCAGCCGAAACTGAACTGGTGGGGGCCATGGAGTATGGCGGGATATTTTGTGCTGACTGTAATGGTTGGCCAATAGCGCCGATCATTGGATTTATAGGCACTGCTGCTGCAGGGGCAGAAGTGGGGGAGTTTGCTGTCGAATACTGCTGCTGCTGCTGCTGCTGCTGCTGCTGTGAAGAAGCCATTTCGGGCGGCAGCGAAAATAGCCGTGGCAGAGAATCCAACAGGTTAAACGTTGCCGAGTCTGCCGATGCAGGAACAGTTCTTGCCGTGCTGGGCTGCTGGAGTGGCGGCGATGTTAGCGACCACACTGCTGCTGCCGCTGCTGCCATAGCTGCTGCCTCATCCGTGGTGTTCTGCTGATTCTGCAGACTCTGTAGCGATGAACTCACTTTATTGTGCGGCTCCACACTATCGGCGCTATCCACGTGCGTCTTTTTCCCATGCCGTCCACGTTTGCGCATTGCCCGGTATTCACATTCAAGTCCCCGTCGCAAACACGACGTGCATTTGGGCTTCAAGCCGTCACAACGTGACCGTCTTTTGCGACATACTTCGCAGGCATGAAACACCCGGCCGTCTTTACAAATTACTCGTTCCTTGTTACTGTTCATAGCTGTGCTAAGCAACCGATCACAACATATATCCACGATCACTACCCCCCTTTAGGATAAAAAAAGTCAAAAATAACCGTCCCTGAACAAAAAGGATAAATAGAAAAAGTCAAATAGTATCGGAAATATTTATCAATAACTTTGATAAAGAGAAAAAAGGAAACAAAAAACTCAATGATAACCTTTTTTTTCATGTAAAAAAATTGACGCTGTTTTTTTTTTGTGTATTTCCCGCATTTCTGTCCATATTTGGACAGCCGCCTTTTTTTCTTCTTCCCTCTTCAATAAAAAAAAGGTTATATAAAAGGATATATGAAATGCAGAGTTTAAATCCTTCAAGTTTTTTTTTATCTACAAGTCAAACATAAAAGCGGATAATTTAAAAGACTAGGCGGAAATATCCTTTTGGTTCATAGCCCGCATCATGGCCTTTGCTTCTTCAACCCGTTGCTGGCTGGCACCAGCGCTACTAGCACCATCGACAATCTGGATCAAATAGCGCTGAGCTACCGCTATATTGCCACGATCATTTTCAAACGCAGCCAAAAACAAGCATGCAGCAGCCAGCTCGTCCATCTGGCCGTTTCCATGATGAGATACATGCAGAGCACTGCTGCCCACACCCGATGCTGCAGGCAGGTCACTTAGAGGGTTTTTAATCGCATGTTCCACCAGCAGCTGATAGTAATATGCTGCCTTGGCTCGTTCCCCTGAATCGTCGTATAAATGCGCCAAGCGGGTAATCGCCATGGCCTCGTTTTCAGCCGAGCCCAATAGAGCCCGGCGGTAGCTCTCGATGGCTTGCCGCTGCTGGCCACTCGACTCATAGCAGCTGCCCAGCGCACACCACATACGCGAATCGTAAGGCCTCAATGCTGCTGCCCGCATATAGTAGCTACACGCATAGTGGGGCATATTGAGCATCTCATAAGTCTGACCCAGCCCATACCATGCACGGTAATCTCGATCATCCACATCTACAGCGTGCCGATAGGCATCTACAGCCGCAGCAGTGTTTTTCATCTCGATGAACTCGTGGCCCATCAGCGTCCATGCCGCCAGGTACTTGCTGTCCAACTGCAGTGCCCGCTGGAAATAACCCACAGCCTTCTCGTGCTCTCGTCGCAAACTATAGTAGTTGCCGATGACGCAGCAGGTTTCTGGTCTAAACCGGTCGAGATGCGCGCAGCGATGGGCTAGCTCGCCCAGTCGCGCCCGATCTTCCATCACATACAATATGTTCGAGTATATGTCCATTAGATCAAGCCGATGAGGATCGGTCTTTTGCAGCTGCGCAAACAGCCGGCTAGCATCTTCAAACTCGCGCATACTATAGTGTCGCACTGCCAACAGTCCCTGGACAAAGGGACTTTGCGGAAACAGCTGCTGTAGCTGTCGCACATGTGTGGAAAAGTCCTGGTTGCTGCCTCCAAACTGCTCCACCAGCATTTGCGCCATAAACGCATGGTGCATCCATCCAGCCCCCCGTGTTTCTGCGCTGAGACTCTCGACGGGCTGCCGCACTGCATCCACACAGGTCTCGAGCAGCTGCCAGGCACTCCAGTTGCATGGGTACTCGTGTACTGAACGTAGCAATGCTGTCCGGGCCTGTGGCCGCTGTCCCAACGCCTTCAGCACTAGGCCAAGCAGATACAATAGAAATGCGTCTAGCCCGGTTGTCTTGTCAAGTTGCTCCAGCTCATCCCGTATAGCCACCAGCTCTCGTTTTCGTCGAGCCACCGCCTGTCGCTGCTCACTCTCCTCGGCACTAATAACCATTTCCTGGCTGTGCTCCTCTTTGTCTCCAAAACCCGCTTCTTTCTCATTGCTAAGAAACCGCGAATAAAGCTTGAGAAACAAGGCTCGCGGTCCTATGCATTCTTGCAAATGATAAGCTACTCGTTCGAACTCGCGCATATCAAACAGGCACTTTGCTAGCAGCATTTGGTCTTGCTCGTTAGCGTCTTGTTCTGCCCATTTCTGCTGACTCTCATGGTTGGGTTCTTTGGCTATTGGCAGAGTTAGCGAGATGGGCAGCTTTTCTGTAGCTCCTGTCGACAAACTGCATAGCTGTTCGGCTGCCCATTTGGCGGCAAAAGTTAACCCGCGTGCGCTGCATTCTTCTGTTGCATTTCGTAGCTGCTCCCGAAGCTGCGCAACATCCGAGTCCATGCTCGACAAATTAAGGGTAAAATAAATAAACAAGATAGAGAAGAGTTTTGATCTTGAGTTAGTTGCTTGCCGTGATTGTGATTAGCAAGCTTCAATGTGACCGCAGTTGCATACAGCGTGACGTCACGAGTAGTTGGTCGCCCTTAGCGACTCACCAAAAACTCATTTATAAGGAAAAAGGTGTGGCCGCAGCCTTTTTGTCAGCATGAAATTAATGCATTCCTTTTATTTCTTTTGGAAAAGAAGTATTGCCAAGGATGTAATAAAAAAAATTCATGCAATGGTAAGTAGAAAACGCCGTTATAAAGGTTGCGCGGGGAGAGAGTGGGATGTTTCAAATAGTTTTTCTCTTTTCTCTAGTTTTTATTAAACTTTATGCAGAACCATCGCTAACACCACTTTATTTTTCTTAGCTATAACCATGGACAAGGTAGAAGCGCAACTTGCTAATACAAGCATATCTTCCAAAAAATACGCAGTGGATGCGTCGCTTTTCGATATTTTGGTGGATAAAGCCAATGGCAGCAGCGCTACTGACGTATCTGATGCAGCAGCGGGTGTATCACGGACATTGAAGCAGCGTTTGTTACAGCCCGATGACCAGGATGTGCGGTTTCTGGCTGGTATGCTTGCTAGGCGTTTGGCTGAAAGCCATGGCGAGTTGATATTTACAACCAGCGATAAGGGTAAGTTTATATAGAAGTATTGACCTGTGAGAACAAAAGCTGATATTTCATATTATTAGAAAATGGCGCTTTAATGGATTTAAGCAACGAGGATGTAAAGACAGTCACGGAAACGCTGGCTCTAGCTGCAGCCGATATACAAGTTAATGCATTTGTTCAGTTGCTTTATGATAGCGGCGCACCGGATGATGAGCAAGCAGCCGGCAGTGCGGGCGATTCAGCAGGCACTACCGTTAAATATGCGCGCGAAATTACAGCAGCTACAGCGTCAAATACCAGCTCAGCAACCAAAAACCCACTCAATTCTAATGCTGCCCGATCTGTCAGTTATTTGATTCGTCGTCGTCCACAGCGGATAGAAGAGATGATGGAGGTGCGGGTGGCTGTTGCCGGCAATGTAGACGCCGGAAAAAGCACCATGCTGGGCGTGCTTACGCAGGGTGGGCTGGATGACGGTCGCGGTAAAGCGCGAGTAGCGTTGTTCCGCCATAAACATGAAATTGATTCTGGCCGTACGTCATCAGTGGGAATGGAGATTCTAGGTTTTGACAAAGCCGACGGTGCACCTGTACGGCATACAAATCTCCATCGTAAAGCTGGGTGGGACGCTCTGTGCCTGCGTTCTTCCAAGATTGTGACTTTTTTGGATTTGGCGGGCCACGAAAAGTATTTGAAAACCACTGTGTTTGGTATGGCAGGTGGTGCACCCGATTTTGTTATGCTGATGGTGGCTGCTAATGCGGGACTGGCTGGTATGGCAAAAGAGCATTTGGGGTTGGCGCTGGCACTTGGAATTCCTGTGTTTGTGGTGGTTACCAAAATTGACATGTGCCCGCCAAAGGTCCTGGATGCGACTCTTAAGCAATTGTCTAGAGTGCTGCGTAGCTCTGGATGCCGCAAGCTTCCAGTAGCTGTCAGTGATCGCAAAGCTGTGGTGATGGCTGCTGCACGCTGTGTCAATCAGCGGGTATGTCCAGTGTTCCAAATCAGCAATGTAACCGGTGAAGGTGTGGACTTGCTGCAGACATTTTTGAATATTCTCCCTCTGAATCGTCATAACAGCACTGTTTCACCATCAGCATCGCCTTCCAGCCCAGAGTCGGAGCAAGAGGAAATGCTGCGGTTTGATATTAACGAGATATTTGCCGTGCCATATGTGGGCACTGTGGTTTCAGGTGTAGTCAGCAGCGGCAGTGTGCATTTGGGCGACACATTATGGCTTGGCCCCGATTTTAACGGACAGTTTATACCAACACAAGTGCGTGGAATCCATCGCAAACGTGCGGAAGTGGAAGCAGGCTATCGTGGCCAGAGCGTCTCCCTTGCTCTCAGAAAAGTAGGACGAACACAGGCGCGTAAAGGAATGGTACTATTGAGTCGTTCCCAAATAGAGCAGCCTCCTGTTGCCACCAGTACGTTTGAGGCTGAGGTGGTTGTACTATATCACTCAACTACTATTACTAGAAGATACCAGGCAATGGTGCACTGTGGGGCCGTACGACAGACAGCCCGAGTGCTATCTATTCGCTCTGCCAATAGCAGCGATGAAGATGAAGATGCTTTGCGAACAGGTAGCCGTGCTCGAGTTTTATTCCAGTTTATTCGTCATCCAGAGCATCTGACAGAAGGCAGCCGCTTGGTATTCCGTGAAGGTCGCACTAAAGGCGTAGGCCGAGTAACCCGAATATTTGATACTACCGAAGAAGCTCGGATTCTTGCTTCTTTGAAGGAAAGCAATATGAAGAAGTCTAACTGGAGCAATAGCACTCCTCATTTGGATTCCTGTCAGAGCGTATCTACCTTAGAACGTCATATTTCAACCAAGAGCTAATATTATTGTAAACTATTGCCTAGTTGTATGTATCAAGTTTCAGTTTGTTTATAAAAATATTTTTCTGACACACTAGTCAATTATCGTAAACTAAAGCTGTTTCTAAAAACCACTAAATAATTAGTACAGTTTAGCTTGCTTGAAATTGTAGCTATGGAAGCATAAAGCATTGCTGGCCTATGTATTTATAATCACTATAGTCTGGCTATTCGACCAATTATATGGATTATTCTCGTAGCTGATTAATCCTTCAAATGGATAAATCAGCAAGTAAATCGTACAGAGTTCTGAACCTCTTTTTTTATAGTCCCACTCAAACCACATTTCCCTTTAGTCTATTTCTTTGCTTCTCTTTTTTATTTGGATTCCCCTTCATCCTCTAGTTTGTTTGCAGACTTTGCCGACCTACAAACATTTCGGCCGTTTAGGGTGAATGAATGCAATAGTAATTTTTGTAATCATTACGATATAGTTGTATATATCAGATCTCAATAGGATTCATGGCAAACATTTCTATTCATTT